>CM024582.1:38530170-38734800 GCA_014182395.1 Eucalyptus sp. ANBG9806169
CAATTTCTAACCAAAATTGGCTGAATTGACTCAATTAGCAAAGTACAAAAAAAAATTTAGACTCAATTGAGAAAATCAAAATATTTAGAACTGAATTTACAATTTTGGACATTTTTCGCATGAATTCCTTTGCAAGATTGGGTGATTAAGTTTAATGAGGAATTGTGAGGACCAAATAATGCAATTAGGGACAGGAAATGCCAAGAGCATTTGCCTAATTTAAATATGGTTGTAATGTCCATTTATTACCCGATCAATAGTAGAATCATGCGGTACCCTTGTGTGTAATCGTTCACACTAATCAAATCACTTAAATTCGATGTTCTAATTATTCTTTGTTTTGTTTATTTTATTATTTGATCACTGAAGCGCAAATTATATTTAACATTTATCTTAATCAATGGTTAACGTAGAACCAATTTCTGGAAGCAAGCTAATCTTTTAGTAAATTTGTACTCTTTAAACGTGAAATGAGCCAAGTTGTTGTCTGGTCAACGACGACCGCGGTGTTATGCACTCCCACTTTTTCTAAACGCACGTTTTCTTCCTAACTTTGTTGGACGATCTGATGAAGTGTGCCGTACGCCGTTGGAAAATCAACGAGGAACATGGGAGCGTGGGACATCGAGAAACTGTCCAATTTGTGAATGGGAACATGATCATTTTTCTCTAAGTCCAGCTCGGTTGAGGTCACAAGACAATCACGATGGATCAATCAATCCTAATCAAATTCCATTGTTGAGTGAAAAATGAAGGATCTAATCAAAATCCATTTGTTGAGTGAAAAATAAAGGATCTGGAAAAAAATGATTATTTATTTCGCTTATAGAAATAATCATATTGACCATTTTATGAAGATTGCTCTAGAGAGATTTAACTGTTTTTGTTAATCTGGCATGCCAAATGCTCCTTTCTAATAGACGATTGGAAAATGATGAAAGGAAACATGATTAAAAATTGTCTATGTTAACGCTAACCATATACGTTAGTAGTTTCTACAGTCAAAATTGGCAATTTCTAACCAAAATTGGCTGAATTGACTCAATTAGCAAAATACAAAAAAAATTAGATTCAATTGAGAAAATCAAAATATTTAGAACTGAATTTACGATTTTTTGGACTTTTTTCGCATGAATTCCTTTGCAAGATTGGGTGATTAAGTTTAATGAGGAATTGTGAGGACCAAATAATGCAATTAGGGACGGGGAAATACCAGGCATTTGGCTGATTTTTTTTTTTTTTTTTTTTTGTCGAATTTGGCTGATTTAAATATGGTTGTAATGTCCATTTTATTACTCGATCAATAGTAGAATCATGCGGTATCCTTATTGTGGAATCGGTCACACTAATGTAACCACTTAAATCCGGCGTTCTAATTATTCTTTTGTTTTGTTTATTTTATTATTTGATCACTGAAGCGCAAATTATATTTAACGTTTGTTGTAGCCAACGGTTAACGTAGAACCAATTTCTGGAAGCAAGCTAATATTTTAGTAAATTTGTACTCTTAAACATGAAATGATGAGCCAAGCTGTTGTCTGGTCAACGACGACCCCCGTGTTATCCACTCCCAATTTTTCTGAACCCACTTTTTCTTCTCTTAATTTGTCGGACGATCTGATGAAGTGCGTCGCGCGCCGTGGAAAGTCAAGATTTTCTAACGTGGAACGTGGGAGCGTGGGACATCAAGAATCTGTCCATTTTGTGAGGAACATGATCATTTTTCTCCAAGTCTAGCTCGGTTGAGGTCACAAGACAATCACGATGGATCAATCCATCCTAAACAAATTCCGTTTATTAAGCGGAAAATGAAGGGTCTGGAAAAATGATGTCGTTTATAAAAATGATCATATTGACGGTTTTATGAAGCTTGCTCTGGAGTGATTAAACTGTTTTTGTTAGTCTAGCATGTGGAATGCTCCTTTCTAATAGAAGACGGGAAAATGATCAAAGGAAAGCAGTAAGCAGGTAAAAGATTTCTAAAATTATTGCCGTGGAATTTTTTATTTTACATATTTATGCACTTCATTACAACAATATATTTGTGACGCTATAAAATAATTTTGGCGACATTTTACGATATTTTCTATATCATAATGGTGAAAAATCATGACTCTTTGATCAGTTAACATCAATAAACCCCATCATGATGATTAATGATTGCAACAGAAAAAAAAAAAAAATACGTGGGTACAGATAAGAATTATGCCGAAGCGTGTCAAAATAATATCTGAAGGCTGCTGATTTGTTGAAGGATAGCCGCGAGTGGTAATAAACGCGACCAGTGCGGCTGATGTTGCTACAACTACTGAGGAATAAGCCCCTTGGGCAAATTTTAGATAACAAAAGCTCCGATACAAAATTAAAACGCAATCCAAAAAAGTTTAAATCGACAATCAAAGAATATAAAGAATGTATAAACCTCATTGTCAAGCTTAATTGAGCCGTGTAATTGTTATGGTAGAAAGGCAATTAGTATTTGACATGTGTAGGAATATTCAAATTAGACAACGTATGACATACAACGACCGCGAAGTGCATGGAGGCTTGCCAATATTTTCTGCTTATAAACAATGGAGGATACTGGACTTAGCATTTGGATATGAAATTAAAAGCAGAACAACGACCACCCGAGCGCACGTAAATATGCGCGCTCTCTCTCTCTCTTCTTAAGCCACTTTGTTGTCGGCTTCCACGAAGTCGGACCATATTTTCCGCCATGGAAAACGAGAGCGTGGGCTTCTTAAGCCAATTTGTTGTCGGCTTCCACGAAAGGTTGTGTTACGATAAAATGAAAGTGCGTCGTCGTCGGGACCATATTTTCCGCCATGGAAAACGAGAGCGTGGGCCATCAAGCGTCGGAGCTCATGTTGGGAGTGCGATGTTGATCTGATTCCCGCCCTGTCCGCCATGGAAGACAAGAGCGTGGACCATCAAGCATCGCAGCTCATGTTGGGAGTGCGATGTTGATCTGATTCCCGCCCTGTCCGCCATGGAAAACGAGAGCGTGGGCCATCAAGCATCGCAGCTCATGTTGGCAGTGCGATGTTGATCTGATTCCCGCCCTGTCCGCCATGGAAGACAAGAGCGTGGGCCATCAAGCGTCGCAGCTCATGTTGGGAGTGCGATGTTGATCTGATTCCCGCCCTGTCCGCCATGGAAAACGAGAGCGTGGGCCATCAAGCGTCGCAGCTCATGTTGGGAGTGCGATGTTGATCTGGTTCCCGCCCTTCAAGTCCGGCATAATCGACTTCACTAGTCATCTGAGGAAGTGTCAATCAATCATCGCTTGATAGATCATCCAAGCCAGTGGACCACCTTCTTGCAGATTGATCAATTATACCGATGATTCAAAACACCATTAAAAACACCGATACCCCTATCCGCGAGCTACGGGGAGTGACAGAGACGAGGCAACGATCTTATTAAAACATAAGAACCTGCTATGGTCGGTCCGATCCCTGAAAGCTAAACTGTACTTTATTAGAGCATGCCATAATCGTACAACACGGCAAACGCGTAAGGACAGCAACAATTTGTCCCAAAGAGCTCCAAACTAGAGATAAGCTAGTTGCTGAATCCTAGAGCTATTAAATGGGTGAGTCGGTTTTCCGAGTTTTAACGGGTCAACCTTAAATCACCCATTAACCCATTTGCGACCCATTTACGCCTAACGAAATTTTTCGACCCATACCCAACCCGACCCATACCCAACCCATACTCGACCCGACCCATATTAATAAAATATTTTCATATTTAACCAAATTTAGGAAAACTTATTCTTATGTTTTTTTTAAAGATTATATATTACTAAAAACTTCCAAACAATACAAATCCAATCAATAATTTTTCAATTTTTTATAATTTTTCAAAAAATTATATATATATATATATATATATATATATTTAAAAACTAAAATAGTTTTATACAACACAAATTTAATGGAAAATTTTTCATTTCGAGTCATCATTTATGGTTGGCGAACGTGCAAGAAAAGCCACATATGCTCATATTCGATGGAAGAAGTGGCCGCGGTGCATTTGATTCTCCTGATGCACAATCTGATGGTATTTTTGTATGAAAACTCCATGTCACATACTAGAAATCTGAAATAGATAGAGTGAACTTGAAGGAAAACATGAGAGAGAGCACGGCGTGGGGCTATCGCCTAGACATCGGCAACACCTCATCCAGCTCAAGCGAGCACTTCATAGCCGTGGTGCGGTTGTCATTACCGCTCGGTCGCCACCCATTGCCATGCCGGCGACCAGGAGGAAGAAAGAAAAAAAAAAAAGAAAATAAAAAAAAAAAAAAAAATAATTATATTTTCGGTTTTTATATAAAAAAAAAAATTGTAAAGTTAAAGAGAGAAGAGACTAGAGAGAGATGGTGAAGTTTTGAGTTAAAATAAATGGGTTCCTTTTAATGGGTTGATAAATGGGTCTTAAATGGGTTAGAGAGCCTGACCCATTTAAGACCAATATATCTATCTTGACCCATTAAAAATCAGTTTGGGTGTTTTAGGAAATAAAGCTTTATCCATTAACAACCCATTTAACCATAAATGGGTCAACCACTAGAGGTTCGCCCTAGTGGCCACCCTTCCATCTTAAAAGAGGAGGTTGGGGTTCAAAATCCCCACATTCTCGGGGGGATTAGGGTGGGGGAAGATTTCATTTCAGGAGTGGGTTTCGACTCCCACGCCCGCAATGAGGCGGCGCAAAATTCCGGTGAGTGTTAGAGTAGGATTAGCGTAGAACTGACAAAAAAAAAACCATAAATGGGTCAATAAATAGGTTGCACAACCCATTTAAAAGAGAATCCTCAATCCCGAGTGCCGTTGGTTTAGTCTAATTCGTCCTAAAGAACAAAGAACCGGACCAATTATTCCCAATTTTAAAGATTTGAATCTATGAACCGGACCGATTGTTCCAATGAAAAGTAGAAAAAAAGATATTTAAAAAAATTAGATTTTTTTTCCTAAACAAAGGATGCAAAATATTTTAGCAGAACCACCCAAAACTAGCCAGGTTTGGTCGAGTTTCAGCTTTGACCCCAAGACCCGTGCTCGCCCTAGTTTTTACCATATGGAAATTATATATTCTCGTTGGACAATAGGACTATTTGCATTTCCTTGGCATGATTCTAGTAATGAATGGCCATGATCATACCGTAAGGGCAAAAATGTGGGAACATATCTGGATGAATGATAATTGTCTAATCATAAGATCAACAACATATCTGGATCTGGGCATGCACATAGGAGGACGAAACTCATTTTTATGTACTTTAATATCGTGGATCGGGGAGATATCAGATCCCACGAAGATAGAATCAATTGCACCGCAGAAAAGCCACGTTTCATTAGGGAATGGAGAAAGTAATAACAAATGACGGAACGTCACCGAACAAACATACTATACGTAAGAGTATTTTCCTATTTTTGAAATGCACATTCAACACTAAGAGTAATGCAGACATACTATACGTAAGAGTTATTCCTTATGGATCAAAATAAATAGCCTCCTTGAATGATGTGCTTAATTTTGCATGAATCATCCATTAGAATTTATCACATAGAAACCAACATAGTGAGAAGCCACCGCAAGTAAGTCTATACAGTTATGTTTACAATGGAAAATACTTTAAAAAAGCTCCATTCGTTTCGCAAAATAAATTTCCGAGAAAATGTTTTCTGGATTTTGCGGTGTTCATTTCATGGAAAATGAATTCTTAAGAACACGTTTTCTATGAAATGATAAAAAGTCTTCTAAATTAAGGGAAAATGTTTTCCACTTTTGAAAATTGAAAAACATTTTCCTCACTTGATCTTTCTTATCTCACGCCTCTACAAATCCTCACTTCCTCCTCCCCCTTTTTTTTTCTTCTTTTCTTTTTTGTTCGAATTATTTTTTTAATTTTCCTTTTCTTTTTTAATTTGAATTATTTTTAATTTATTTTTCTTTTCCATTCTATTCTTTTCTTTTCTTTTTTAATTTGAAATATTTTAAAATTTTCCATCTTTTTCTTTTTCTTTTCCTTTCTTTTTTTTTCTTTTCGTCGGCCATTGCCAGTGAACCTCAAGCTCGTCAATCTCAAGCTCGCGCTCTGCACTCTCGCTTATCCTTTTCTTTATTTATTCTACCATGCAAGCTTATACATTGCTTAAGCAAATGGCTCTACATGCTTTACATTTTTTTTTCTTTTGTTTATTAGAACACAAAAGATGCAGGGGGAGAACAGACCACTCAACTAGAAAATTCTCATGAGAGCTGTACATGCTTTGATTCTTTTCTCTTTGCTTCTTTTTTAAAATCCATATGAACATTTTTTAGAGTAGATGAGCATTTGGCGACAATGAGAGAACAAAGTTATGAAGTAAGTTTGCCTGGATTTAAAGGCAAGTTCATATTTGATAAATTTATAGGTCGTAAGTGATGCATGCCTAAGTGGTGAAGTCTGAGAATACTAGAAAATATTTTCCGAAACATTTTCAGGGTTTTAGCCGAACACCAGAAAATATTGTCATTTTCCTGGAAAATGACTTCTGGAAAATATTTTCCAGAAATTGCCCATTTTCCGCGAAACGAACGAACTCCTAAATGGAAGTTTCACCCCAATTGAAGCAATGACGAATTCAAGAACTCTACTTGAGCGAGATAAGAGAATTTGTAATATCTTAGAGGGGAAAAATACACATTTGTGGTATTATTACTCAAGAAACTATACATGCAAGCCCCGTCGCATAAATTTCGAAAAACACAAGAGTTTTAAGGAAGTTTTTCATAAGAAACTCTACATGTATCAACCACTGCGACCTCAATCCACTTCATCAGCAGTTCAGGAACACAATTCCACATTAATTACTACATTGATTTGGACTAGTATGTGAAATATATGAGCAACCATCAGTATGTTGAATTACACAAATGTACTGGTTCGTCCTTCAACAAAGTAATGGAAAGAGTACAGGATGATTACAATCATACACCCTGACTGCACCTAGAAAGATTATGAGAGAAAATCTTTTGAGCATAATGCATTGAATCCGAATGACCATTGCTTCCGAACCTTCTAGCCAAAAATTGCTGCAGCCCACCCTTCCTATGAGATCATGAGGAAAAAGATCTTACCTAATTATAGTTTCATTTGTACCGATCTTACATGTTCCTTTAGCAGTGACAACAATTGTTAATTTCTCAAACTATACTATTCAAATCGGCAACATAGACATACCGAAACCTGACGTGATTTTTTGTCTTTCCTAGATCTAATCCATTTCGATCTAAAAGTAACAAGTCAAAACATGCAGCCACAAGCCAGAGCACAGCATGAACTCTTATTTCCATATGATGTTTCCCATTAGAGAACGGATCTTGCACACACGTGGAACCGTGGAAGGAGGATCTGACCTCTTGGCTGGCAATAGTATTAAGTGCCTTCACTAGCATGACGACCATCCTCTGCCATTTTCCCTATGTCCATCTCTTGAGTGGTCTGTTATACCCCACTAGTAAGTTGTATGGTTGAAGGTCATACTCGCTATAGGGGCAACTGAACTCGCTTGTGGCTTGTTCTTGACTTTCTAGGGCCATCATCCTGAATATCGTTGAATCCTCTTGGTCTTTGTTTGTGCCATACTCTGAGCTCTCACAACGATTATATACTCTGCTATGTCCCGGCATAATTCCTTCTTTTAAATCGCTCAAAGAAAGGTTTCCTTCCAATGCTCGAACTACCTAATTACAAGAAACTCATATATTATCCTCATTTGTAGGACAATTTGCATCCATCAATCATGCTAGAAAGTGAATTGTAGCAAATTAAGACACGGAAAATAGTATTTTCCTTTTCTTTTCTTGCTCAAATGAAGTGACACCCCTACAACTTTTCATTTGTAGGTGGAATAAAATCACTAAAGTGTTTTCTTTTTCTTGTTCTTGCTCAAAATGAAGTGACAACCCGCAAGTTGTGATTTGTAGGTGGAACAAAATCACTAAATAGAGCATATAATATGTCTATAACGCCTGCGGCATCCAAGGGGGAGTGGGGGAAGGTTTCTCAACTAGATGATATACCTGTGTCATTGGTGGGCGGTGTCGTGCAGAATGACGAACACAAGCAGCAGCACAAGTGATCTTCCGAGTCAATTCCTTGGTATCGTAGTCCTTGTTCAATTTTGGATCAACAATGGCATCAAATTTGTCACCTTTTAATGCTTTTGTGAGCAAAGGCCTTGCCTAAAATTTCATTAGAGGATTCAATTTATATGACGGCATTCACGGTGCAAAGAGGGAAAGGATAAATAACATGAAGTGGAGGAGGGTATGGATGCTCAAAGTCTTGAAATTGGTTCTTTAAGCTATTAGATAAGATCACTAACAATGATAGGCTACAAGTAAATATGTTGTAAATAGAATACTAACCCAATCAACAGGGCTATCCTCATCAAAGGTTTGAGTTATGTTCACTGGACACCCAGTTATCAACTCTAGAAGCACTACACCAAAAGAAAAGACATATGATTTCTCAATGAGATACCCACTTGAGGCATACTGAGCTAGGCAGTTGCACTAGGTAGATTTAAATTAGCAAAAGATGATACAACCAATATCTGCTCAAAGAGGAAATAAATAAACTCAACCATCATTGGTGTTGAGAATATATCTTGAGTTTTAACCTGTAAAGGAAACCTAATCCAAGTAGATTTCTTAGTTTGAGTAAATTTCCTAGTCTTAGTGAGTTTTCTAATTTTAGTCAGTTGAAGGGGATTTGCTACTTTTGATGTGTGTGCACGCATTTGCGCGAGTGCGTGCGAGTGTGCACAAAAGAGGTGAGTTTTGGTTTTAGCACACTAGACCGAATAAAGGAGCTTTTGGCCACAACAATCAATTATACGGAATGCTCACGAAATACATCCTAAATAAACTGCAAGTATTGTGAAACCAATAAATCTTTTTCTCCTAATTTGTATATTCTTTTTGTGAGATTGAGAGACTCTTTTGTGATAAATTATGTCGGCTAACACTATACGAGCTATTGGATGTAATTGAGGGATAGGTTACATTGAGAGTATTTGAGTGACTTGAGTGTGGTTGTAATCTATATTATATTGCTTCAGCTATGGTCAAATGTTGTTCTATTCTTCCCTTAAAATTGGTCCCATCGACCAAAATAGGTAAATCCGGTTTCTATTTATTCCGTTATTGCATTTATTATTGTGTTTGATCGCTTGTTTTTCGTAACAATTAGTATTAAAGCTAGGTTTGAATGAGTTGAAGTAAATAGATGACAACTGAAGAAGGAAAAGTAAAAATCAATAGATTTGATGCGAATGATTTTGGTTTTTGAAAAATGGAATTGAGGATTACTTGTGTCACGACCTCTTTTTTCCGTTCGGGGGGAAAAGAAAGAATGGTTTAGGGGTATTTGCCTAAAGAGGCGGACCAACGGCCCTAAATTAGGCACGGGCTATCCCAAGCCCATACCTCACGCGACATTGGATTTTGAATTTTAATTCTTAACAACTTATGTACTTCTAGGAGTCGCCACTAGCCTATTGGGGTCGGCTAGAAACCAATCAAGACGCGAGAGCGTTGTCTCGATTCCTACGCAACCAGAGATTTCTAAGAATGTGACTTGTTTACGCCAATGTTTCTATTGGCACCTTTGCGGTACCACTAACTTGAAAGGTTGTTCATCTAATGGCCACACAATCTTGATTACCAATTATAATCCTTATAAAACCGCTAAGCGTCCATGCAAATGTTTTTGTAGATTTGTTTTCCTTAATATCTAGACTAATCCTAACATAATTTAGAAAAGAAATTTACACTCAAATTATTGAAAAGTGATGCAGTAAATAAAAATCTAAGAAATTGAAATGACTTGAAAGTAATGCGGAAAAGAAAGACCCGATACAAGTCGGGCAAATACTATTACATGGCATTGTTATCATGCCCCGAGATAGGACCCTTGTGAGTAAAATGAGAATTTAAATATGCATGAAATTACTTTAGATGCATGCAATTACTCTAATTAATTTTAATCTACGCATAATAGATTATTTACAAAAATGGTTCTAAAATACCAAAATATCATTTAAATTAAGAAAATGACCTTTTAAAATTAGGAAATTTTCATAGATGTCATTTCTATCATAACTTGATATCATCCATCATTTTTACAATTTTTTTTGAAATTTTCATTTTTTTCATTTTTTTTCATTTTTATTAAAAAATTATTCCCTAAACCGATATATGCCAATTTACACTAATAAGGGATTGCCTAGTACATGAATATAACAAGAACCAAGCTCAAATCGACCGTTTCAAGATCAAAACTTGGTTTGCGTATTTCGTCGAACACTTGGCGTGCATCAATCTACCCCAAACTAGCTTCCTTGGGCCATGTTTGTGGCCTTCAATCTCAACTCATGAGCAATCTTATGTGGATCTAAAACATCAAGGTTATACTACCACATGCAAAGAGTAAGATTAGATAAAAATCATAGCCTAAAACACACGAAAACCAAGCTGAAATCGTCATCAAATATGCGGGTTTGAGCAGATTTTACAAATCTGGGTTTGAGCCCTAGTCAAGCAAACAGGTTATATGCCCATATTCAAGCCCCAACACTCATCACATGCAAGATCTACGGGAAACATTACTTGATCCGAGTGAAAGTAGGTAACATGAGCTTTCAAAGGCAACAAACATCACAGAGAATGACCAACCGAACACATCAAAAATGACCTCTCCAAGAAGCACACATGGAAAACTCTTGAAGAGATTCCAACACTCTGAAAAATTCCAACCTCAAAATAAGTATCCTAGACTGGTCTTCCTCTTGATTTTTCATGGTTGAAACATGTTCAAAATTGACCAAAAATACATCTAAGATTCTTACCTTGCTTCCTAGTTTCTTTTTCAAGTGGCTCTTGGCCGAGGAAGCCGAGAAATTATCCTCAGGGGCCCGTGGAAGTTGGCTTCTTCAACTGGAAAACGAGATCTGCAAAGAAATAACCGATAACGAAGGTTTTCATTGACCTCCAAAATCAAGCTTCAGAATCTCTTTTGTTGGCCAAATTAAAACCAACCCAAACTACGTGTATTCTAGTTTGGCTTGTAAGTCATGACTTTCCTCATTGTCTCTCAAATTTCTCAAAAACACTCGCTTTCCCTCACTCGTGACCAACCAGGCTCAACACCCAGAAAAATTTTCAGGCTTTCTTGGCCCGCCAGGAGGGTGGATTTCGGGGGGCTTTAGGAGACCTTCCCGAACTCCATTTGGGACGTGCGACCTATGGATGGAAAGATATTTGAGTGAAGTTTCACTCTCTAATTGAAGTTTTGGCTAATTTTGGCCGCAGGTATGTGAAAATTTCACTTTTCTCTCTCAAGGTTAGTATGGATTTTCTGGGTTTTCCATTTTCTGGACTTGCTTCTGAGGACCTATTTGGGGGACGGTCGTGAGCTCTCCCCTCTCCTTCTCGTCTCTTCTCTCTCATGCCTCAAAAGAGCCTGCTTCATAGATCTTATCCACTGCATTAGGCAATCACTTGATTGGCTTTTTGCTCTCCTGCCAAGCTCACCAACTGAGCAGTCTACCCACTTTCTGACTTGGCCAAAATTTTCAAATTTTGCAGCTGTTGAGTGTGCGGATTTTGCTGTGACTTTCCTGTGCATTCAGCAGCTTATCCCTAGCCGATTTTTTTCCACTTGCACTACTCATTACGGTCTTCCATCACGTGCAAAGATCAGGCTGGTTGGGCAGCTGAGGAGGATATGGTGGGGCCACCAAGTTGCTTACTTAGCAACTCCGAATTGAGACCAACTCGTGGACTAAGTTTTGGCTGCTGATTTGAGTGCTTTAATCCATCAATTTTGCTGCGATTTTTGACCGATTAGCGAGTACATGTATAGTAGTTTAAGATCTCAACCAGATTTCGCAATTTTGTCCACCCAATTTTGCAAGAAAGTCCCTCAAAGTTGGCCATTTTCTTATCCGAAAATACCTAATTCAATACAAATTTGGTCTTTTTGGCTCGATTTGATTGATTCGACTTGGCCCAAATTCAATTTCAACTTAATCGGTGACCAAGATGATGATTTACGGGATCGAGCGCAAATTTTGCAAAATTTGCGAATTGGTCCCTCAACTTTTGGAAATTGCATTTTGGCCCCAACTTGCCATATGAATTCCAATCTGACCTCTTGGGCTTGGCTAGTCACATTAGATCATTGGCCCCAACTTTTTTTTTTTTTTAATCTTTTTTTTTTTTTTTTATATTTTCATTTTTTTTAAGTAAAAACATCTTCCATTTAAAACACTATATTAAATGCCTAGATAATCTATATGCAAGAATTTAACTTGAAATATTTTTGTGGAAAAACAAGTTCCCGTTTTTTTGAAATGATTTTTGGGCAAAAATTTAGGTGTCAACAACTTGTATCAAAGGAATCTACTCATCTTTCTTTATGGGCAGGTGAAGCAAACTAATTGCCATTTGCTAGAAAGACGAATGTTAGCTATTATTTGGCTAACATGGGCACATACATTGCATTTAATATTGTGCAAGAGAAAACCATGGAAAAATCGATTAATGCCCTATCAAACATTTATGGAAGCTATTTGCAATCAACAATGTCCACTTGATGTGATATCCGTTGCACTTAAAAATAGGCAAATGTGCGTCAATTGTCAAGCATGTGGTTGCTAGTCAATTGAATCCAATTGAAATTGACTTTAATGATGGGGTACGTGCTTTAATTCGATTATCCTCATTGCTCGATAGTTAAAGTACTATTGTTATTGCCATTAGTAATTCATCTGGGTCAAGAAACTTAATGTTTGATGAGATTCGCAATTTGATTCTAAATGAAGACATCCATAAAAGAGAATCAATTGAACCTCTCTGTCTGCTGGTATAGTAAGTCAAGGTATAGGAAGAACTAATATTCATGTTAGCATGAATAACGTGAACCTAAATAGACGAAGTCAGTTTAGAATTGTTGTATTGGTTGTTGGAATTGTGGCAAGAGAGGGCATCTTAAAAAGGATTGCCTTAAGCCAAAGTGTTGGATAAAACATCTTCAAGTGATTGTGATGATGCCCAAACTATCCTTAGTATATTAGTTATTATGTCGTTTGCAGATATTTGGATTAAAGGACTACGCAACATCCATGGTGTCATCTATTGGAAAGAAGTTTGCAAACGTCCTGTAATTAGAAACAACACCAGTCAATCAAAAAGATCAAAAACTGATGATGTTTATGTCAAAGCAGTAAAGATCAGGTTGATGGTAATGTGACAACAAAGTACCTCAGTTGATGTTTGTTGGGTCAATTAAAGAGCCATTGAAAGATCTAGATTCGCACAGCAGTGAAATCATAATAAAGCATGTAGCAGAGTAGCTAAAGTGTCTAACAGGTCAGTCAAAGACCATAGTGAGAAGACAACAACAATTGCTATTTTTGGTTAGTCTGCAAAATTCCCAAGAAAGAAGTTGTATGAGCGGTATCTTCCTAGACAATAGCTCAACGGAAAACTCTCCATCGGTCACCTACATTACTAAACCAATATCAACGGATAAATTGAGGAAGAGTATAAAAGAAAAGGACTTGAGGAACCAAAAGAGGGTGTGACACATAAAAAATCAAGTAGCTTACGTACTGTTGGTCTTAGCTAAAAGCTTTCTGTTTTACTGTTTTGTTTTTCATACTATTTGACCATTGTGCTATGGATTAAGTATATAAGTGTAAGAGCAACAACTGAGTCTAGATAGCATGATCTATCACGTGAAAGATCAATGCTAACCGATTGTAACTTTCCAACCTGTCTTGATATTGTTTGTTTGAAGAGTGGACGTAAGCTTGAGGATAAAGCCGAACCACTATAACTTTCTATATCCCATTGTTTTTCATCTTCTTATATACTTTGGCATACAATTAGTGAGTGTTTGCTTAAACATCAAGTCGAGGTGATCTTTACTTGACAATTAGCTAATTTCCGCAAAAGATCATCAAAATTTGAAAATAACATATTCATCCCTCCTCTAGGTTGTATCGTTAGCCTCAACACAAAGAACGAGAATGTTAAAGGAATTAGAATCAAGCCTACTAACGATATTGTTGCAATAGCTTATAATAACTCGAATAGTGCAGATTATGTCATGATTGTCACCGAGGTTTATCATTTGATGGGTATGTTATGGATTCTAGTTGCTCATTCCATGCTACATGAAACATGAACTGGTTTACTTCTTAGCGATGCGCAGACGTTAAGGAATAATGCTAAATGTGATGTTGTGAGTCTTGGCATTGCTAGAATAAGAATTTATTTGAGTGAGACGAGTCCAAAATTGAAGTAAAAACCAATTCTTTTGCATGCCCTAAATTTAGCCAAGTGTCAATGTACTTCAGAAAATGTAGTTTTTGAAGGTTGTTCAAGGTGCTTTGGTAATAATAAAAGGAATAAAGCACTATGGCCTATACGAAATCAAGAGGAGATAGTAACGTGTTGGATGCATTTGTTCGAGATTACGAATAATGCCATATGCGTTGAAAGAACACTATAGAGAGAAGCTTAAAGGTTATGAGTAAAGAAATTTGATATGTGGTTATGTAGCTAAGAGACTAAATGTATGTAGATGTTATGGCTTAGGCAATTGGCAAAAAGCACTATTCGGTATGACTGTAGAGAAACTATAGAGATTGCACAATTAATTCATTCAAATATGTGCAAGCCGTTGCAGATTCCTTTTAGAAAGAGTACCAATTTATATTGACAATTGTGGATGACTGATCGAGGAAGATCTAAATGTTTGTGTTGAGATAAAAGTTGGATATTATTGTCAAAGTCAAAGGTTAAGAGCTCTAAGTGAAACGGAGACTAGTAAGGGCGATTAATTATATGCAAACCGATAGTGACATGGAGTTTTACTCATAACAGTTAAACGAATTATGCATGAGAGAAGGCACGGTGAGACACTATATTAGTGTGAATGAACAAAAACAGGTTGTAGAGTTAACGAATAGAAATTCCTAGCGAATGCACTTAATTCAGCAAACTATTTGCTAAATAGATTCCATAGACTACTATTTCATACTAGGCTCCCAAAAAGTGTGGTCAAGTAACATTATTGATTATTTTGTTGTTAAAATATTTTTATGTTCAAGTGAGTGATAGTAAGTGTGGCATTCCGAAACTTTAGGTGACCCTCGAGATAGGTGACAGTCACCGAGCTATGACTTTTTTTTTTTTTTTTTTTTATTTACATGTGTCAATTTGTAATTTGTTCTTTTGGATTAATATGTTTCAATTATATCCTTTTAAAACAAAAGGATGGGATTCGATTTTTGCCTAAGAATTTTATGCGCAAATTTAAACAATATTTAATAGGCCGTAAGATTTTGGAAGATATAAATGTGTGTGTGTGTGTGTGTACATACTTGTAAATGTACATAAAGCAATTTAAAGTTGTTATTAAATCAATTGGATAGAAATAGAATACTAATTTAAAAAAAGCGGGGTGGGATTAGGGCCCCATTTTCATGGACTCTTGGGCCCAAGAATTCGGGCCCAAGCAGGCCCAAGAAACACCCCAAGGGTGTCGCACGAACCAAAAGGGGAGGGGGGAGAGCATGCCATTCAACACCAACACTTGTCCTTGTTGTACCTCCACTTGTTCTTCCTAAATGACCACTTGTCCATTGTTTAATTTTCCTACATGCAAAATGGAGATAATTGGTTAATCAAAAAAAAAAGGAAATTCGGAATTGTGAAGAGGGGGAGAAAACCGAGCATAACCGAGAGAGGAGAGGGAGAGACCGAGAGAGAGATTGAGAGACATTCAAGCCAAAGAGAGAAGGAGTCGTGCGTGGCTGCGGGCAGCAAGGGAAAAGAAGGAAGGGCCACCTCTCGCCATGTCCGTGCAGCCACCGTCAACGCCATCGTGACCCCATCGCCGACCGGCCAAGCCGTGACAGCCGGACCTCCATTTTCGGACAACCCTTGTGTGAGAGAGTTCAAGGCAAGCAATTGTTCTTCAATCTATGTTGTTGCAAGTTGTTTTGCCTAGAAAAGAAGTGAAATAGATGAGGAAAATGGAGTACTAGAGCTGCATGTGGAGTCTTTGATATGTCGGAGGGTGTTAGACCAAGAAAACTAGTTGTGGATGAGGTGCATGTACTGGATTTCGAATTTCATGAAGTGTGAGTGCTGAATTTTTTAATTTGCAAGTGAAACTAAATGAATTTGAGATCTGACCATGAGGAGTTTTAGTGATAATCATGCTGTGATAAGGTGTTATATGTGTATGGACGAAGAGCATAATGGTGGGAGGTCGAACTCTAATGTATAGGAGGAGTTTTGTGAACTTGTAGACTGTTTTCTTGAAAAACAGTGTGACCTCCGGCAACATTTTAATTTTTCTGTAATTATCTGGCCACACTTTGATTTCAAGCCCTTGATGAAAGTTTTAGAGAACATATTCATGAATAACATATAAAAAATTCAGAGAAAAAGAACAAATTATGACAATCGAAATAATTTTCCTATGAAAATATGAAATCTGGAATTTTACAGAATGTTGGGTAGGAAGAAAATCGAAGTTTTACCCTCGGTTTATATGGAATCTGACCTAGTGGCCTTCTTGAGATTTATTTCTCTAGGTCTTATTGATAACATGTCAAAATTTCGTAATTTTCTGAGCCCGTTTAGTAATTAATTCGGAATTGTTACTAAAACTTGACAATTGTGGAAATTAAGTTGCTGTTTCGAGATTTCCATAAAAATTGTCCTATATGAAGTATAGTTCTCGAATTGCTATGTGATTTTGATTATGCTGATGGTGAGATATTGAGATTGATGAAAGGTTCATGAGATATCTTGCTTGACATATGATGATG
This sequence comes from Eucalyptus sp. ANBG9806169, assembly GCA_014182395.1. Classification (NCBI taxonomy): domain Eukaryota; kingdom Viridiplantae; phylum Streptophyta; class Magnoliopsida; order Myrtales; family Myrtaceae; genus Eucalyptus; species Eucalyptus sp. ANBG9806169. The sequence goes on from CM024582.1 coordinate 38,547,084, forward strand.
CCTTTGTGAATTCAAATATGAATTGTTATCCATTGAACCCTTGGGTTAATGATGCCCCGGGAGTCGGGAAGTCCAAAGGATCGAAAGAGTCGATGCCTTATGGATGCCCAGTGGCCCTAAGAGGCTGAATGCCGGAGGCATGCCCCGGGAGTTTCAGGATGCCCGGTTGTATGCTTGTCGGTACATAAACCCGGATGGCCGAGCAACCATTCTCATGGTGAGCTTTGGAGATTTATCCTCGTGATGCCAGGTGGGGTACGAGATGCCTGGAGGTGCGATATGCTCCGGATGCCCGGTGGCCTTGGTGGCTAAATGCCAAAGGTTTTCACGATGCCAGGGTGGATGCGAATGCCTGGAGGGACGCAAACATTGGTCCTCTAGGGAATGAAATTTTTCAAAGGCTAAATAAATTATATGTGATTTGGTTATGTGGCGCATGATTTTTATGAGATTGCAATTGTCTAATATTGAAAATTTTCATATCATTAATGCCTATTACCCCTTGATTTTTGCCCTGTTTATCTGGTATAAAATTAAATGCTTATTCTTATGCTCGATATAGCTTGTTGAATCTTTTACTGCTGAGTGGTTGTACTCACCTCGTTTGGGGACTAACATTTCATATTAAGATGCCTTTGCTACCCGTCTCTCGTGGCACCATTTATGGCGTGCCGGTCAACGTCGAGTGCTCATGTTCAGAGCACATTTGTGTTGGGGTGAGGGGGCCGGTGTTCGTCTGCGTCCGTGTGCTTGTTATGTATGATGTGGGCCTACCTGGAGGCCCTGTGGTGCAGGACTTCCTATCCGTGCACGTTCGCCGCGACAAGATCATGATGGGGATGCTGCTGCCGCCGCCAGCCGATGGACCGGGCTGGGTGTGTTCGACCCCGGGCAATGGGTAGCTAGTGAAGCTTTTTGACTGCCGGCACTAACTGATCTGTTTAAGCTGATGACCGTGTATGGAGTTGGACGCTTTTGGTTACAGCCGAGTTTTAGATAGCCTTGGCCTTTTGTAGTTCCAACTCATGTTGCCCATCAAGTTATATAAATAAAAGTGCTTGGTTTATCTTACAAAAATATTTAGTATGTGTGCATCATTTCGATATGAATCGTTTGGGGAGGTGTGAAGTCGTTTTCGCTCTACTTTCTAATTTGCGCCGGGACCGTAAAGAGTAAATAATAAACTCTCAGGACTTATAGTCCTTCAAGATAAGGATCAAAGTGGAAAGCGCATTGTGACAACCCTAAAGGTTTGGGGTGTCACAGTAAGATTGATAACATGACAAGAAAGTACATATTCCTAGGCTATTTATAAGGTGAGTGCGGCTATCAATATGTGTTGCCCAAAATTAGATTCACTTATTGTTGACAAAGAAATTATATTTGACAATATCTAATACCACTAGGTATGAGAAATTGTGGCAGTATTTATATGAATTTGGATGATGTTTAACTCAAGGTTGTTGACACCCGATTTTTTGTCGACATTTTAAACATTGTTTTTTACAAAAAAAAATAAAAATAAATAAAGAACCAAAAAGATTTAAAAAAAATGAAAAAAAAAATGAATGAAAAGAAAACAAAAAAAAATGAAATGAAAATGAATGAAGAAGAAAAAAAAAAAAAAAAAGAAAAGAAAAAGGGGGCATGGATTCTCTCCTCTTTTCTCTCGATCGCACTCTCTCTCAAAAAAAAAAACCGCGAATACACACGGGGTCTCGGGCAAAATCTCTCGGGGGGACTCTCGCTTGGACGGGCTCTCTCGGGCGCGCGCTCTCTCTCAGATTCTCTGACATACGAACTCTCTCTCGGGGACTCTCCCTCTCTTCCACCGTAATAACCACCTCTCGCTTTGGGATTTTCTTCCCCATCTCGGAGGTCGACGGGGAACCCTCCGGCGCTGGCCATAGCTCTGCTCCCTCCCTCAACGATCGTCTCCAGCTTCGGAGGCTCTCGATCGAACGTTTTGAGACTCATTCTCGGAAATCGAGCGCTGGCTCTCTTGATCGTCGGCTCTCGCTCTCGCTTGGCTCTCGCTCCAGATCGACTCTCGAAAACAAAGCAGCTCTCGGTGGAAGAATTCGAAGAGAGAGGTTCATATCCGTGCCGATTTTGGAGGTTTCGATTCGGCTATGAGAGTAAAGATCCGAAGCCGATCGATCAACATCCACGGCAGCGGAGACGTCAGCTTGGATGCATGCCGAGTGTAGAGATATCGGCTCGATTCCGAAAATAGAGATACGAAGCCGATTGGCGGAGGCATCGTCAATTGCGTAGGCAAGGTGTGCAAGGTGAACGAATGTAACCGAATCTTCGAGCTCATCTCACATCCGACGCCGCGAGCCAGGTAACAACCCTTGACCAACCGCATTGTTTTGCGTCTTCTTTGTGCCTGTTTTCGGACTTGCCGGACTGAGTTGCTGTTGCCTGGTTCATGCAAGTTTTGGCGTTGTCTATATACATGCTGCGATTGCAAGATCTTGAACGTTAATTGTTTTTGAATCCCTACTCAAGCTCAGTCCCGGTGCTCCCTGTTTTTTTCTCGCGCTTATTAAGTGTTCGACAAAATGCTTAAGCTAAACGCACGTTCATGGTCTTTACTGTGCTTGATGTTTGCTGTCCTTTTGCTTGTACTGAGCATAGACTAGTTGTCCCTATGCCAAGGCTGAACCTAGCTCGTTCATTATTTGCTAATTTTGATCTAGGTTTGAGTCTCGGATAAGTTTGAAGCTCCCTTTTTGCCGACGCCCTCCATATGTTTGTGAAAATGCTTGAATGAATATCTGCATAATGTCTTCGCGCTTTATATGCAAGATGTTCATGGCTTACTTAAATCATGATGCCCATATTGATTTCATCTTGCTTATTCTTGATCCAATCAATCTGAGTAATTTTAGCATTATGACATGCTTAAAACTTGTGCTCATTGGCCTCGCTGACTTTGATTGATATTCGTTTCCACTTCGAATCAGATTGAGTTTTAGAAAGTAATAAATCTTTGTTCTGGTTTTATTTTACTCAAATTTGGGAAGTTTTCTCAATCAAGTAGAGATCTATTGATGGATGAAATTGATGGTTGAAGTTGGTGGATATAAGCAGAAATTTGTAGAAATGAAAACTTGGTTCGTTGCTTTTATCAACCCTTTTAAGGTTGTAGGATTTGCTGTGATTCATTGTTAGAACCACTCTTTGTGCATTGTCTGAATGGTTTTATAAACCATTAGTTATGCATTATGTTCTAATTCATTTGTGGCTGATTTGTATGTCCTTATGATGATCATTTTTTTCGACTCTCAATTTGACGTCAATTGGATTCGACTTCTTTTAAGAAGTAGGCTCGTTTTAATCTTTCCTATGATGCTGATCTCACATGATTTGCGATGAGTTGATGATCATTGATGATGAACTTGAAGTCGATTGAAGTTGATTTGCCTGGATATGAAATTTCGTATGCCTGATGTCACTTTCTGTTTTGGCTTAAATGAGGTGCTAAATGAGTTTTTTGACCTCGAGCCCTTCTAGACATAGAAAATAGACTTCTCAAGCTTCGATTTGATAGTTCATATGCCCTGATTGAATTTCATTTGATATGATTTTCACATGTTTAAAGTTCTGTCCAGAATCTGTCCTGTTTGAGACCTGATGCGTGTGCTCAAATTTGGGCTAGTAAACATGCTTTGTTGGAGTTGAATCTTTCATGAGAGTCATTGGAAATTTCATAAGCTTTCTAACAAGGTATAGATTGAATCAAATAGTCATCATTAGCAAGGTCAATGGCTTCCATAAAGTCACGTTGGTTTGCTGCAATCTATAATGTTGGGTTTTTGCTCTGTTTTTCTGTTTTCATATAGATTTTCGTGAACAAAGTATGACTTCAATGTCTCGTGATAGATGATCGTGATATTTCCTTCTATACACCCGAATTTTCATAGATTTTCTTTTATGTCTTCATTTCAATGAATATTATCCATGTTTTGTGCAATCCCTGCTGTGATTTTAACTGATTGTATTGCTATGAAAATGTCTTCAATCAAACTCCTTAAGAGAATATTTGATGCTTGATGCATTCTAGACATACTTAGAGCATATCATAAGCTTTGCAATGATGTATGGCATGTCTCATTTGAGGATCATTGACTATGTAAAAACCATGCATCAAGTCGATGTGTCGTGACTGAAATTGGAATGCATTTTGCTCCCTAATGACTAGTCACATGTCAATGTTAATGAATTTGTGTGATTGTTTGCGCATGGATTTAGGGTTAAATGTCTTAACCAAATTTGTTCCTCACATTTAGCCCTATGTCGTGTTCAAATTTCATAATTTTCATGCATTGACTAGATGACTTAGCAAGTTAATTACCATGCATCATTTTCTGCTTTGCTTATGATTGATTCGCCATACTAATGTCCTGCTTTTGACTGTTTTGATATGTGGTGATTGTTTTTTTTTCATTTGTATGCACACCTATTCACTTTTTTTCTTAGATTGGGTTTAGATTAGGATTCCAAAGATGAACTTTGGTGTGAAGACGATGGAAGTCGATGTCCATTCCGACTATTATCTTGTACCATTTGTTTTCCCGATATATGTCTCGGGCTCCGTGCATTGTATAAGACCCGACGAGTTGCGGGTTTCTTTTCTTTCCCGATTGTTTTCTCTTTCATATTCTTTAGGATTGCATGATTAGATTTACTGCTTTTCCTTGATTGTTTACTTCATGTCTTGCACTTTCAATTTCTTTGATTGATTTCTTTTATTGTTTTTCTTTTAGAAATAGAATAGCATAAAAGTAACCCACCACGCGTGATCGCTTAGCTTAGAAGTGGTGATCCCGAAAATATACAAAGAGATGCATGGACATGTTAGGAAAAACACAACATATTGTTAGGTACCGAAAGGGCGCTAATAGCTATATTAGCGTAACCCAAGTCCCCGAATCTAGATATCTGGTTGCGTAGGAATCGAGGGAACTCTCCCAATCCTCGATTGGGTTTTCTAGCCGACCTCCAAAAAATATATATAAGGCTAGTGGCGACTCTTGTATGTTCTTAGGTTGTTAAATACCTAGATCGTATAAATAAATTCGCTGTCACGCGGGGTACGAGCTTGGGAGAGCTTGCGATCTTATGATCAAGTATCCCTAAACCTGACCTTTCCCCATTCGACACATCGAAGGGCGGCGAGATCGGGTCGCGACAAAGGTAGATTTGCAACCAGAAACTTCTAAGCTAGCAAGTACTTGCGCGAACGAGACGAAGCTTGTAGAGGCTACGGCTGTTGTAGTTGCTAAGTTTGACGAGTTGTATGTTCGATCTCCTAGCATACATATAAATACAATTGTGGTTTTGTTTTATTTATGGTTGAGGATATGTCAAAATGTTCTTGTGGAGTAATTAAAGTTGTAGATAGAGCTAGCATCTTGATGAGGTCACTGAATGAAGCTCAAGCGTGGCTCAGGCTCAGAAGATGCCTGTGACCGATGAGCCCATGATTGGTTGTGAGAGAGTAACGATGGTGAATTTCCATCAAAGTGGTTTTGATTTAGCTCAAGTCTCAAGCAAAGATGGATATTGTTGAGAACAAGTCACAAGTTTGAGTATATACATAAAATTTGTTCAAAGTAGTCTCCTAATTTATGTAGGTTTCCTGGTCTGAGTGATTTTCTAGCTTGAGTAGGTTTCCTAGTTTGAGTATGTTAAAAGGGGTTTTCTAGGTTGGATTCAATTATATATAAGGTAGATTTTGGCTTTAGCACACCATAATAATCAATTGCACGGCGTACTTGTGAATTACATCCTAAAGAAATTGCAAGTGTTGTGAAGTCAATAGATCTTAAGGTAAGATTTGTGATTCCTTTGTGAGATTGAGATGTTTTTTCGAGAGTGCTTGAGTGACTCAAGTATACTTGTAATTATTATTATATCGCTTGTTTTATAGTGGAATTCTATCGTGCTCTCCCAAGAGTGTAGGTCCCACCAACCGATCTGAATCATGTAAAGTCAATATCCGATTTATTTACTTATTCTAATTATTATTGTGTTCAAATCACTTGTTTCTTCTTCTTCTCTTTTCAAATAATTAGTACCAATTTTGATGAACTATATGCAAAACAGCCTTACCCAAAAATTCCCATTACTCGAGTAGATACATGAGTATCTGCATCAAAAGCAAACTTTGCAAGTCCAAAATCCGCAACCTGTCAATATGTTGGCTTTTACAATTCACATCCAAATAGCTTCACACTAATATATTAGATTATGTATTAAAAATTCATCACAACTTTCAAAATAGCTGCAGGACGAAAAGCCTATTATTTAGTTCTCCATATGATATCATCAAGAAACCCACTTTTGCAGCCTAAAGATCTTTAAGCTTCGGCTCATACAGAGGACGTTGGAGGGATGCAAATTGTTTTTTGAGATATGAAGTAAATCACTAGCTTGAGGAGCTAACCGAATAATGTGATAGTAAATTTCATAAACAGCCTAGATGATTGATATTATCATGTAATGACTAAAAGGTTGCGCATCATACCTTTGCCTCAAAATTGGATTCCAAAAGAATATTAGCAGCCTTGATGTCACGGTGAATGATTCTTGAATTACCTAAGAACTGGATTCAATAAAGATAAACTGCAAAACTTATCAAAATAATAAGGTTTAGAAGAGCAATCTTACATTCCTCATGGAGGTACGCCAACCCTTTCGCAGAACCTAAAAGCAATTTTCATCCTTATAGGCTAAGTCATAGTTGGCTGATCCTTTCCTGCAATAACATTTGCCGGTCAGAACAACGATTGTGTTCTCGATCAGCTTTTGAGCTCTAAAATAATCTTGCGTCTTTCACCCAAAATCACCTGAGATTTAACCCCTTTTTTTTCTAATTTTTAGTGGATTTTTGCCCCCACACCTAGGAAAGGCTAGGTGGTTGTCGTTGTCATTGACAACAACATTCGAAAACAATTATAACAATTTGATTAATCGAAAATGAAAACCAACAAAACCCCAGCGCATTGCCAACTTGTTAGATAAGCGGCGTTGTTATATAAGTCCCTTGTTCCAGAATGGAGGGAGTATATAATCGAGTCCACTATTCAAGCAGCACTTTAAAAGGGCATTAACCATAGAATATCAAAGTTGATAGTAGTTAGAATCCATACACACCGACAAAAGTTCAAGTCTGAACTTGGAAAAAGGGTAACATAGAGAGAAGGTGATCGATGTTGGAAAAAGGGTATCAAAGTTCAAATATGATGAAAGATGTACATGTATTCCTCTGAAGTCATACTCACCGTGCAAATGAAATTTCAACGTGCTATTTGGAACAAACTCATATACCAGAATTCTATGAGCACCAGAAATGCAGTGACCAACGAGAGAAACAAGGTGTCTGTGATGGATGCGAAGAATGATCTCCATCTCTGCTTGAAACTCCCTCTCCCCTTGTCTGCTTCCAGCTTTTAACTGTTTGATTGCGACTACTTTCCCCCTCGAAAGCACTCCTTTATGAACGTAGCCAAAACCACCTTGGCCAAGTAAATTGAGATTGGAGAAATCATCTGTTGCTATCTTTATCTCCTTGTACGTGAATTTGTTCTGTGAAAAGCCTAATTCCATGCCTGGAGATGGTCCGGAAAAAGGTCTTACTAAACACGTTTTTGTTATCGAGAATGGCTCAGAAGGAGTCGGACCTTGGTAACTCGACACTATAAAATTACGAAGAATTTACAAACTTTAAGAACTCGCATTCACGGATAAAAATCTCACCGTTAGGCCCCCTGTGGAGGGTAACTCCCCAACTCAAGCTGCCTCCTCTTCCTTCGATAAAAAATCACGAATATGCACACCCCAACGAGCACAGTGAGCCCCCCAATCCCAATCCCCACTATTAGCGCCAGCTTCCATGGTGGCAACCCCCCATTCGGAGACGCCGGTGGAGGAGAGGTGGAGTTGGTCGATGGAGTGGGGGAGTTCGACGACGGGGCATCGCTGGTGGGAGGCTTCACACTTGGCAATGGGAAAGGACTCGCCGTCGGGGGAGGTCCTCCCACGATCGAAGGTGGGGAGGACTTGCCCTCGCGGGAGGACCCGCCGTTGGGTCTGGAGGAGAAGGGGAACAATTTACGGTGTTGGTATTCACCGGCCGCCGAACGCAATTTGCCATTAGAGGCCCACGAGTTCGATGCGGACGACGTCGCTCGGAGTGGAATGAAAATTGGTTTCAGGTATTTTAGGGGAAGTTTTGGACGGACGTGTTTCGAGTGGATGAGTGAGAGAGCTGGAAGGAGCATGCCAAAAATCAAATTGTAGGAATCGTATGATTTAAAAAAAAAAAAATTATTGAATCTTAAAATTGTATTTCACCTCGAAGAGATATGTTTTAAATTAGACTGCTAGGATGAGAATTGTTGCAATATTGCATACTTTCTTAAGCCGAGCATTGATTGTTTGTGACATGGCTCGAAAAAATAAAGACGAATTAATCAACTTATGCCTTTGCTAAATCTGGTTCCACGGCTTGTGGCGCTATATGTTTGGGAAAATATAGGTGTGAGGAAGAAAAGAAAAATGGAAAGAATCGAGATTGGATTTCGGGAGCAAAGCATGAGCTGTTTGATTTTGACTATAGTTATGCTTTGGAAAGGCACGGTCGCGGCATCAATACAATCAATTTTGAAAAGCGGGAAAAAAGGGAATCTCGTGTAGACCGCGGTCCCATACACGAGACTTGATTGACACCATTTCTATCACAAATCGAACCCATAAAATCCAATCTAAGTAGAGATTTCAACTCTAAATAGGAGTTGTGGTTTGACACCCAAAGGAGGAAATTACTGAAATATTTTCAAAATTGGAGTTGATTTCCTAGTTTGAGTCGTTTTAAAGGAGTTCTCTACTTGCATCAAAATATTATCAAGATATTATCCAAATCGGAGTTGATTTTTGCCCATCGATGAGTAGAAAAGCTTATGCTGTAACAATAAATTGTGTTGCACACTAGTGACTTACATAGTGAAGATTTTTGGAAGTTTTTAAGCCAAAAATTTTTCTGGCAAGATTTGTGAATTCCAGAAAAGTTGTCCAAAAAGTTTAAAATTTACTGTATTTTTGTCAATTCAGTTCTAAACTTTTTAAAATTTTCAATTAAGTCCATCTAACCAATTTTGATCAGAAATCGTTGTTGTGGATGCGATCATCCTATGTGGCAGGATCAATGCTAATATGAATAATTTTTAATATTCCTTTTTTCTATGCTTTTTTTGGGTCTCACCGGCAACCCTTGCTAGCCATGGAGGCCTCACCTACGGCCGCTGTGGCCACAAAGGCCCTAGACGAGGCCCTCGTGGCCCCACTGGCGGTGGGCAAGGAGGCTTTCGCCCAGATTTGGCGAGGGCTGCCTCACCCTCGCCTACGGCTAGTGGGGTTCGAAGCCTTCCCTTAGGGCCACGACAAAAAAAAAAAAGCATAGAAAAAAAAGGAAAATAAAAAATTCAAAATCAAAATCAAAATTCGATGAAATATTATAATATGAGTTGTCTACATTAACGCCGACTGTCTACCTCAGTGAATTCCGACAAAAATTAGCAATTTCCAACCAAAATTAACCGAATATACTCAATTAGCAAAATATGAAAAGGTTTAGACTCAATTAAGAAAATTGAAAGATTTATTTTGAATTGACAAAAGCACAATATATTGAGAACTTTTTGGACAATTTTTGCGTGAATTCCTTTGCGAGATTGGGTGATTAAGTTCAATGAGGAATCATGAGGACCAAACAATGCAATTGGGGACTGGAAATACCAAGAGCGTTTGATTGATTTAAAGATGGTTTCAATGTGCATTTTATTGCTCGATAAATAGTAGAATCATGTGGTACTCTTCTCATGGAATCAATCACACTAATCGAATCACTTAAATTGGGTGTTCTATATATTCTTTTGTTTTGTTTTATTTTATTATTTGATCACCGAAGCACATTTGCCGTAACCAATGGTTAACGTAGAACCAATTTCTGGAACCAAGCTGTATTAAAGTAACATTTGTACTCTCCAATGTGAAATGAACCAAGCTGTTGTATGGTCAATGACGACCGCCGTGTCATGCACTCTCACTTTTTCTAAAGCCACTTCTTTTTCTACACCACTTTGTCGGAAGATATGATTCAGTGTGTCGCACCAAGGAAAATCAAGATTTTCTTACGTGAAACATGGGAGCGTGGGTCATCAAGAATCTGTCCTTTTTGTGAATGTGAATATGACCATTTTTCTCCAAGTCCAGCTCAGTTGAGGTCACAAGACAACCCTGATGAATCAATCAATCTAATCAAATTCCGTTTGTTTCGCGGAAAAGATAATTACTTATATCGTTTATAAACATAAATGAACAAAAAAAATTAATGGACATTAACTATAGTCAATAGTCAAAACTTTTTTTTACTAATTATTTCAAATAATACAAAAGATTATTTTTAATAAAATATTTTCAAAATTATCCACTCTCCATGGAACAAATGGAGCGTAGGATCAAATCTTTCTTATGTTGTAAATATGTGCACATCGACAAAAAGGGTCTGCGTCAATCATTCAAAATGCATTTGGTTTAAAGGATTTTGCCTTGAAGCTTGATTTGGTTTGGCATCTTGAAAAGTAAATTGTGAATTGCTTGACTAGCCCGAATATTGCTCTCTTTGTTTATGGTAATGAATTTGACAAACCTTTCGGGCCCCTAGGAAAAAGAAAAGAAAAAATAAAAGAAGCGTACTTTATTGGACAAGAACGTTATCTAATTCTGTGCCAAGAAATTTTGTTTAGAGAGACGAATCAAGAAACTTTGTTTCACTGTTTTTATATATCTATAAACTTTACTCCTAAAGTTGTGTTATAGTGTAGATTAATTAGTCAACTTTCAAATAATATGAGTGATCCTTTTCAGAAATTTTTTTTTTTCAAATCATTCACTTTTCACAAAATAAACAGAACTTAAGAGAAAATGATAACAATTTGATTGTAAACTTCATACGCAATACATGTAATCTCTAACCATAATTTCATTTCGACCAAAAAGAAACTGTAATTTCATCAATTATCCTGGTTTCTTGTCATGATTTATTTTTCTGAATGATTATCTTCAGGTTGTGGTGTTTTGTATACTAAGATGAATTGCATGTGAATAATAAAATACTGATTTTGTAATTTGATGGGTTTGCCTTTTGTTCCTAGCGAAAATGTGGAAAAATGTTGAACATGAGTCATTACAATCGACCTTTCAGCGAGAAAGGAGTCATTTTGGCCGTTTTATGTAGTTTCAATCATAAGAAACATCCCTCCTGCTTTGAAATTTTTGGAGTTTCAATCTTTCACATTACCGAACCAGCGACGACTGTTATTTAGAATATGCCAAACTATACTACTTAAATCAACAACATAGACATAACGAAATCTGATGTGGTTTTTGCCCTCACGTCAAAGCGCATGGAACTGTGGAAGTGTGGCTTGTCCTCTCAATTTGTATTAATAGTAAGAGCCTCCACTAGCGTGACGACCATCCTTTACCATATTCGTATTAATAGATGGTTGAAGGCCATCCTCGCTATTGTGGCCACCGAACTCACTTGTGGCTTGTTATTGGGTTTCCAGGGCCATTATCTCGAATTTCTTTGAATCCTCCTGGTCTTCGCTGGTGTCATGATCTGAGCTTTGACAATGACTAGATACTCTGGTAGGTGCTAGCATGATTCCCTCATTTATATCATTCAGAGAAAGGTTTCCTTCCAATGCTCGAACTACCTGTTTACACAAAGCTTATATATTATTCCACACTTGTAGAACAATTTGCATTAATCGGTCATGTCAAAAAGTGAGTTGTAGCAAACTAAGACACTGAAAATAGTGTTTTTCTTTTCCTTTTTCTGGCTCAAATGAAATGATAACCCATGATTTTTCATTTGTAGGATAAGCAAAACCATTGGGTAGAGCATAAAAATGTGTCTAAAACGAGGGGAAAAAAGGAAGAAGAAGCACCAATTCTGGTATTAAAACAATGTACTTTCAACTAGGCAATGTACCTGTGTCATTCGTGGACGTTGTCGTGCATATTGATGAACGCAAGCAGCAGCACAAGCAATCATCCGAGTCATTTCCTCGGTAACGTAGTCCTTGTTTAGTTTTGGATCAACTATGACATCAAAATTGCCGTCTTCTAAAGCTTGTGTGAGCAAAGGCCTTGCCTAAAATTTTATTAGAAGAGTCAATTCTATAACAACATTCACAATGGAGAGAGGAAAACATGGAAGGAAATGATAAATAATGATAGGCCACAAGTAAATATGTTGCAGACAAACCACTAACCCAAATAACCAAGCTATGCTCATCACTGGGTAGAGTTGTGTCAACCGGAGGACGCCCTCCGATCAACTCTAGAAGCACAACACCGAAAGAAAAAACATCTGCTTTCTCAGTGAGATTTCCACTATAGGCATACTCTGGAGCCAGGTAGCTGTGCATTAGGTAGACTTACATTAGCAAAAGATAACAAAACTAATATATTCTTAGACAGGAAATGACTAAACTCAACTATCATTGGTGTAGAGAATATTTCTCAAGTTTAAACCTGTAAAGAAAACCTCGTTGAAGTAGATTTTTTAGTTTGAGTAAATTTCCTAGTCTAAGTGAGTTTTCTAATTTTAGTTGGCCAAAGGAGATTTCCTGCTTTGGATATATATGTGTCTAAAGGAGGCGGATTTTGGTTTTCACACACTGGAGTGGATAGAGGAGCTTTTGGCCACAACAATCAATTGTGTGGCATGCTTGTCAATCACATTTTGAGTAAATTGTGAGTATAGTGAACCAATAAATCTTATTCATCCGAGTTGTAAATTTTTTGATTGAGATATTGTTTCTCAAGAAATTGTGACGATTAAACAATGTATGAACTATTGAGTATAATTGGGGGTTAGGAAACATTGGGACTGTTTGAGTTATTCAACGGTAGTTGTAATCTCAATTATATTACTTGATCTATAGTTGAATGTTATGCAACCCTTCTTTTGGAGTAGGTCCCACTGATCAAATCCACATAAATTTGGTATCTAATTTATTTCACTATTATCTTTATTATTGTGTTTGAGTGTATGTTTTTTGCAACAACTAATATTATAGTTAGGTTTAAATGAGTTGAAGAGCAAAAGTCATTTGATTTGATGGGAATGGTTTCAGTTTCTAGAAAATGTAGTTGATTATATCAAACGAATATGCACTTTTTCCTATAAGGGGAGATGAAGCAAGCTGATTTGAATTTGTTGGATAGACAAGCGTCAGTAGTTATTTAGCTAAAGTGGGCTCATAATGTTGCATTTAATATTGAAAGAGACCGCTACAATCTTGACTAATGCCATGTCAAATATTTACAAAAGTCCTCTATGATAAGCAAGACCAACTTGGTGTGACATTTGTTCTAGCTAAAAATAAGCAAATGTGCGTTAGTTGCGAAGCATGTGGTTGATTGTCAACTGAGTTCGGTTGAAATTAACTTTGATGATGAGATCCGTGCTTTAATTCTATTATCCTCGTGGCCCACTAGTTAGAATACTACTATCATTGCAATAAGCAATTAATCTAGTTCAAGAAACTTAATGTTTGATGAGGTTCACAAATTGATTTAAATAAAGACATCCATAAAAGAGAATCAGGCGAACCCCTGCCTAATTGTATAGTAAGTTAAGGTAGAAGAAGAATTAATATTCATGTTAGTAGGAATAATGTGAACCAGAATAGACGAAATCAGTGTAGAATTGTGGTATTGTCTATTGGAATCATGGCAAGAGAGTGCACCTCATAATGGATTTCCTAGTCGAAGAATGAGAGTAGTAAAGGAATTAGAGTCTAGTCTATCAATGATATTGCTACAATAGCTTATGGTAACTTAGATAATGCTGATTATGTTGTGCTTGTCACTGAGGATTTGTTATTTGATGGTTAGGTTATAGATCTAGTTTCTTATTTCATGCTATAGCAAACATGAACTATATTACTACTTATTAGTGCACGGATAGTGGTGAAATAATGTTAAGGAATAATGCTGACTGCGATGTTGTGAGACACATTCCAGAATTGAAGTCGAACTTGATTTCTTGCGTGCTCTACATTCAACTGGCTATCGATGTACTTCAAAAAGTAGAGTTTTGATAGTTGTTGCCATGGTAATTATAAAACGAATAGAGCACTATTGCCTATATGGGATCAAGGGGAGACGGTAACAAATTTCACCACGAACATTGGATGAATTGGTACAAGATTAGTTGCCTATGCATTTAGGGAACACTACGGAGAAAAGCCTGGAAGTTTTGAATAAAAGGAATTTGATGTGTGGTTATGTGGCTAAAAAAACTAAATGTATGCAAGTGCTATAGCTTAGGCAAATGGCTAAAAGCGCAATTCCGTATGACTACATAGAAACCACAAAGATTGTAGAGTTGATTCACTTAAATGTGTGCAAGCTATTATATTTTCCTTCGAGGAAGAGTACCAATTGATGCTAACAATTGCATATCACTACTTGACGAAGATTTGAGTGTTTGTGTGGAGGTGCAAGTTGAATAATATTGTCAAGATTAGATGGTTGAGAGCTTTGAGCGAAATGAAGGCCGGTACAACAATCAAGTATATGTGGACTAATAGTAACATGGAGTTTTACTCAAAGTAGTTGAACAAATTCTACGCGAAGGAAGGCACGGTGAGACTTTGCATTAGTGCAAGTGAACAACAAGTTGCAAAGTTAATGAGGAGAACATTACTAGGAATAGTCAATAAAATGCTTTCTAGTGTTGAAATGGCTAAGAAATTTTCAACAAAATGCACTTAATACGGCGAGCTACTGGATGAATAGATCTCCATTGACTACTATTTGATACTAGACTCCTGAAAAAGTATGGTCAGGTAATTGATTATTTTGTTCTTAAAATATTTGGTTACATATGTTATATTCAAGTGAGTGACGATAAGATCAATGGCATGGCAAGAAAGTATATATTCCTAGGTTATGCATAAGGTGAGCGGAGCTATCAATATGTGGTACCTAGAATTATATTCACTTATTGCTGATAGTAAAATTATATTGATGAGAATCCAACAGTGTTATGTAGGAATAATTGTGGTGGTATTTTTGTAGATTTGGCTAGTGTTCAACTCAAGATGGAATTGCAACCCGAAACTCTTAAGGTAGCAAGTACTTGCGTAGTAGATAACACATATTCTGCTTGTAACGAGGTGGAACTTTTAGAGGTAATGGCAGTTGTTCTAGTTATTGAATTTGACAATGTGCCTATTCGATCTCCTAAGATATATAATGACAACAATGGTTTTGCTTTATTTTTGATTGAGAAGATTTTATTGGAAAATTCCTGTGAAGTGTTTAAAGGTGCAAATATTAGGGGTGATAGATTCTAGTGCAAGCTAGTTCCTAGTTTGTGGAACCGTGAACTAGTCCAACTAGTCCTAGACCCAACCAGGAACCAAACTAACTGGTCTGATCCGTCCGATCCGATTCTTAGGTGGATCATGAAAGCGGCTCTTTCTTTATTTTTTTCCCATTCCCCACAATATTTCAAGTGTCATTGCATAGTTTAAACCGATACATGAGTCTAAGCATAATTATCATCTCCGTGAACAAAGTTATAATGATCATCAAGAACCACGTCTGATAGGCATCAAGTCGCAATGGAGGCAGCGCTGCGTGTATGAGACTAAGAGAAGTGAGAATGAGAGTCGTGACCAACAAGCGTGCATGATTGAGTCTAAGCAAGAAAAGAATGAGAATTTGATTTTGGAAATATGGAATAATAAGAATTTAAAAACTAGTCTCATCCAAGTGGTTCGAGTGGGTGTGTTCACACATAGAACCGGGAACTGAACCAATATTCATCGGTTCCTAATTTCGAGAACTTCCCAAAACTAATTGATACGGTCCGATTCCCAATTCAATCTGATTCTTTTCCTCACCCCTAGCAATTAGAGTTAGTATCTCGATAAGGTTCACTGTTATGATGGAGTTCAAGCGTGGCTTGGACTTAAAAGATTCTTGTGATGGCTGAGCCCATGAGGGGCCGTGGAAGAGTAGCGGTGATAAGTTTCCATCAAAGCGATTGTGATTGGCCCAAACCTCCAGCAAAAGTAGAGATTGTTGAGAATAAGTAACATATTTGAGCCTATATAGGAAATTCGATCCAAGTGAGTTTCCTAATTTAAATAGGTTTCTTAGTCTGAGTGGTTTCCTAGCTTGAGTAGATTTCCTAGTTTTAGTCGGCTAAAAGGGATTTCTAGTTTGGATTCAAATATATATAAGATGGATTTTGGCTTTTGCACATTAGAATGAGCAAAGGAACTTTAGGTCGTAATAATCGATCATGTCGTGTGCTCGTGAATTATATCTTAAAGAAATTGCAAGTGTCGTGAGGCCAATGAAAAGATTGAAAGATTATTTTGTAAAGAATTATGAGAGATTTTTTTTAGAGTGTATTTGAGTGACTCAACTATACTTGTGATTACCATTATATCGCTTGTTTTATAGTAAAATTCTCTACTAGTCTCCCCATGAAATAGGTCCTGCCAACCAAACCTAACCGAACCATGTAAAGTCAGTATTTGATTTATTTCCATGTTCTATTTATTATTATTACTTGTTTTTTACAACATTTAGAACCAATTTAGACGAACCACATGCAAGAGAAATAGCCTTACCCAAAAGTTCCCATTACTCGAGTAAATACATGAGTAGCTGTATCAGAAGCAAACTTTGCAAGTCCAAAATCTGCAACCTAAAATCAGAATGTCAACCTTTAGAGTCATATCCAAATAGCTTCACACTACAAGATTAGAACTCTATTATTTAGCTCTCCAAATGATTTCATCAAGAAATCAAGTTTTGGAACCTAAAGATCTTTTGCCATTTCTCTTGGCTTCAGCTTATAAGAGGATGTTGGAGGGATGCAAAGCTTTTCAAGATATGGATAGTTAGCTAGCTTAAGAAGCTAACTGAATAATGTGGTAGTGAATTCCATAAACAATTTAGATGATCTATATTATCATGTAATGATTAAATAGTTGCGAATTGTACCTTTGCCTCAAAATCAGATTCTAGAAGAATATTAGCAGCCTTGATGTCACGATGAATGATTCTGGGATTACCTGAGAAGTGAATCCAATAAAAAACGAATTGTGAAACTTATCATAAGTATAAGGTTTAAAAGATCGTACTTACATTCCTCGTGTAGATATGCCAACCCCCTTGCAGAACCTAAAGCAATCTTCATCCTCATAGGCCAAGTCATAGTTGGGCGATCCTTCCCTGCAATGACATTTGCCAGTTCCAACGATTATAATGTTTTCAATAAGTCAAAATAACTACACATGCTTTGTTGCCTACGCATGCGCATTGCAGTGGAGATCAAGTTAGCTGATTATTATGAGATTCCACCAAAATCACCTGAGATTTTTTTTTTCCCTTTTTTATACTTTTTAGTGGACTTTTGCCGCTTACCTGGAAAAGGCTAGGCAATTGTCGTCGCCACTAACAACAGCATTTGGAAACAGTGATCCAATTTGATTAAGTGAAAAATGAAATTCAACATAATCCCAGCATACTGCCAGATAAACAACTTTAATATAAATCCCTTACTCCAGAATAGAGGGAACATATAGACGAGTCCACAATTCCAGCAGCACTTAAAAAAGGCATTGACCATAGAATATCAAAGTTGTATGGTAGCTAGAGTCCATAAGAGAGAGAGGGAGAGGGCATCATCGGATGAAAGACGTACATGTATTCCTCTAAAGTCATACTCACCATGCAAATGAGATTCCAATGTGCCATTTGGAACAAACTCATATACCAAAATTCTATGAGGACCAGAAATGCAGTAACCAATAAGTGACACAAGGTGTCTGTGATGAATACGGCTAATGATCTCGACCTCTGCTTGAAATTCCCTCTCTCCTTGACTGCTTTCAGCTTTTAACTGCTTGATTGCAACTACTTCCCCGCTCGAAAGTACTCCTTTATAAACATAGCCAAAACCACCTTGGCCAAGTAGGTGGAGATTGGAGAAACCGTTTGTTGCTATTTTTAGTTCTTCATACGTGAATGTGCCCTGTGAAAGACCTAATGCCGTGCCTGGAGATGATACCGAAGGTGGTCTTAATGAACACGTATTTGTTATTGAGAATGGCCCAGAAGGAGTCAGACTTGGGGAACTCGACACAATAAAATTACGAAGAATTTACGAATTTTAAGAGCTCGCAGTCAAGCATAGAAATCTCACCTGTAGGCCCCTGTGGAGGATAACTCCCCAACTCAAGCCGCCGCCTCTTCCTTCGATATAGAATCATTGACATGCACGATCCAACCAGCACAAGGAACCCCCAATCATCATTGTTGCATACGCACGCACCGGTGGGGAAGGACTTGCCGTCGAGGCGTCACCTGTGGGATACACCCCTGCCATCGACGAGTGAGCCACCTGGCTCGCTGTTGGGACTTCAACGGAGGCCACCAGAGGCCCACGAGATCGATGCGTACGACGTTGCCCGGAGTGGAATGAAAATTGTTTTCAAAAATTTTTGGGGAAGTTTTGGACGGATGTAGTTCGAGTGGATGACTGATAGCCGGAAAAGTGAGGGCAAAAGCTGGGAGGAGCATCCCATAAATATGTTCTAAAATTTCGTATCTTTATAAAAATCAGACCGTAGGAATCGTATCATTTAAAAAATGGAAAATATTACAAACAGTCCCTAAACTTTCACTTAATGTATAATCTCGTCCATAGACTTTTAATTTGTTCAATTTGGTCCCTGAATTATCGATAAATGTCCGATTTAGTCTCTGACTATTTGAAAATTGACCAATTTCGTCCCTGAGCTTTTGATTTGCTCAATTTGGTCCCTGAACTATTAACAAATGTTCCATCTAGTCCTTCCGTTTGTTCAAACCGTTATGTGATGATGTGGAGCATTAATTGATGAAGTGGAACTAAATTGGATTACTAGAATTATGAGTCAATATATATCTTAAAAAATAAAAACAAATTAGGAGTCAGTTAGAGATCAGAGCATTGATCACAAAAGCAAAGAGAATAAGTGGTTCTGTATCTTTTTTTTGGACGGTGGCCACAATTTGACTTGTTTTAAAGGTAATTTCCATGTGGATATTCCACATGTCCTTCTTTATTTTATATTTAAGAGACTAAAAGCCATGGAAGCCAATTTCGTTAACTTTAAACTAACAAAATGACGAAATTGGTCAATTTTCAAATAGTCAGGGACTAGATCGGACATTTATCGATAATTTAGGCATCAAATTGAACAAATTAAAAGTCTTAAGGACAAGATTGCACATTAAGTGATAGTTCAATGACCAAATTGAGCAAATCGAAAGCTTAGGGATGAAATTGAATATTAGATGAAAGTTCAATGACCATTTGTGACATTTCTCTTTATATATATATAAAGTCTTGAAGGTTAAAATCGTATTTCACCTCAAACAGATATGGTCTAAATTAGGCTGCTAGATGAGAATTTTGCAATATTGCATACTTTCTTAAGCCGAGCATCGACTGTTTGTGACATGGCTAGTTAAGAGTAAAGACGGATTAATCAACTTATGCCTTTGCTAAATCTAATTCCACGGCTTGTTATGCTATCTTCTTTGGGAAAATATAAGGGAGGCAGAAAAGAAAAGTGGAAAGAATCGAGATTGGATTTGAGGAGCAAAGCATAAATTGTGTTGAATACTTGGGACTTACATACTGAAGATTTTTGCAAGTTTTTCAGCCAATCAATTTTCTAGTAAGATTTGTGAATTCCAGAAAAATTGTCCAAGAAATTTTAAACCTATTGTAGCTTTACCAATTTAGTCCTAAAATTTTCAATTTTATCAATTAAGTCCACTAGCCAATTCTAGTTAAAAATAACTGATATGAACGCCGATCGTCTTACGCGATAGGTCAGCGCTAATATGGACAATTTTTAATATTACTTCTTTTCTGTGCTTTTTTTGGGTCTCACCAATGACCCTCGCTGGCTATGGAGGCCTCCATCGTCTCCGGCGAGGCCACAAAGGCCCTAGATGAGACCATCGCGACCCCACTGGCTGCGGACAAGGTGGTTCTCACCCAGATCTTGCGAGGGTTACCTCATCCTCTCCTACAGTTGGCAAGGTTGTGACGTCCTCACCAAGGGCCTCACTACAGCAACCCAAAAAAAAAAAAAAAAAAAAAAAAAAAAAAAAAAGGAAAAGAAGAAATTCAAAAATAAAAATAAAAATTCCATGAAATATTAAAATATGATTAAAAATTATTAATGTCGAGCCGACCATCTACGTTAGCAGTTTCTAGCCAAAATTGGCAATTTCGAACCAAAATTGGTTGAACGGACTTAATTGGCAAAATATGGAAGGGTTTAGACTCAATTGAGAAAATCGAAATGTTTGGAACTGAATTGGCGAAAATTGAATAACTTTACGATTTTTTGGACAATTTTTGCATGAATTCCTTTGCAAGATTGGGTGATTAAGTTTAAAGAGGAATCGTGAGGACCAAACAATGCAATTAGAGATAGGCAAATACCAAGAGCATAGCCTAACTTAAATATGGTTGTAATGTCCATTTTATTACCCGATCAATAGTAGAATCATGTGGTACCCTTGTCGTGTAATCATTCACACTAATCGAATCACTTAAATTCGATTTTCTAATTATTCTTTTGTTTTGTTTATTTTATTATTTGATCACTGAAGTGCAAATTATATTTAACGTTTGTCCTAACCAATGACTAACGTAGAACCAATTTCTAGGAGCAAGCCAATATTTTAGTAAATTTGTACTCTAAACGTGAAATGAGCCCAGCTGTTGTCTGGTCAACGACGACCGCCGTGTCATGCACTCCCACTTTTTCTAAACGCACTTTTTCTTCCCTACTTTGTTGGACGATCTGATGAAGTGTGTCGTACGCCGTTGGACGTGGAACATGGGAGCGTGGGACATCGAGAAACTGTCCATTTTGTGAATGGGAACATGATCATTTTTCTCCAAGTCCAGCTCAGTTGAGGTCACAAGACAATCTCCATGGATCAATCAATCCTAATCTAATCAAATTCCGTTGTTGAGTAAAATATGAAGGATGTAATCAAATACCTTTTGTCGAGTGAAAAATGAAGGATATGGAAAAAATGATTATTTATTTCGCTTACAAACATGATCATATTTACCATTTTATGAAGCTTGCTCTGGAGAGATTTAACTGTTTTTGTTAATTTGGCGTGCTGAATGCTCATTTCTAATAGACGATTGGAAAATGATGAAAGGAAACATGATTAAAAATTGTTCATGTTAAATATGGTTGTAATGTCTATTTTATTACTAAATTTACGATTTTTGGGACGATCAATAGTAGAATCAAATAATGCAATTAGGGACGGTATCCTTTTATTGTGAAATCAGTCACACTAATCTAACCACTTAAATCCGGCGTTCTAATTATTCTTTTGTTTTGTTTATTTTATTATTTGATCACTGAAGCGCAAATTATATTTAGCGTTTGTCGTAGCCAACGGTTAACGTAGAACCAATTTCTGGAAGCAAGCTAATATTTTAGTAAATTTGTACTCTTAAATATGAAATGATGAGCCAAGTTGCTGTCTGGTCAACGACGACCCCCGTGTTAAGCACTCCCAATTTTTCTGAACCCACTTTTTCTTCTCTTACTTTGTCGGACGATGTGATGAAGTGCGTCGCGCGCCGTGGAAAGTCAAGATTTTCTAACGTGGAACGTGGGAGCGTGGGACATCAAGAATCTGTCCATTTTGTGAATGGGAACATGACCATTTTTCTCCAAGTCTACCTCGGTTGAGGTCACAAGACAATCACGATGGATCAATCAATCCTAATCAAATTTCGTTGTTGAGTGAAAAATAAAGGATCTGGAAAAAATGATTATTTATTTCGCTTATAAAAGTGATCATATTGACCATTTTATGAAGCTTGCTTTGGAGAGATTTAACTGTTTTTGTTAATCTGGCGTGCCGAATGCTCCTTTCTAATAGACGATTGGAAATGATGAAAGGAAACATGATTAAAAATTGTCCATGTTAACGCTAACCGTATACGTTAGCAGTTTCTAGTCAAAATTGGCTAAATGGACTCAATTAGTAAAGTACAAAAAAATTTAGACTCAATTGAGAAAATTAAAATATTTAGAACTGAATTTACGATTTTTGGGACATTTTTCGCATGAATTCCTTTGCAAGATTGGGTGATTTAGTTTAATGAGGAATTGAGAGAGACCAAATAATGCAATTAGGGATAGGGAAATACCGAGGGCATTTGGCTTATTTAAATATGGTTGTAATGTCTATTTTATTACTCGATCAATAGTAGAATCATGCGGTATCCTTATTGTGAAATCGGTCACACTAATCTAACCACTTAAATCCGGCGTTCTAATTATTCTTTTGTTTTGTTTACTTTATTATTTGATCACTGAAGCACAAATTATATTTAGCGTTTGTCGTAGCCAACGGTTAACGTAGAACCAATTTCTGGAAGCAAGCTAATATTTTAGTAAATTTGTACTCTTAAACATGAAATGATGAGCCAAGTTGTTGTCAGGTCAACGACGACCGCCGTGTCATGCACTCCCACTTTTTCTAAACGCACTTTTTCTTCCCTACTTTGTTGGACGATCTAATGAAGTGTGTCGTACGCCGTTGGAAAATCAGGATTTTCCAACGTGGAACATGGGAGCGTGGGACATCGAGAAACTGTCCATTTTGTGAATGGGAACATGATCATTTTTCTCCAAGTCCAGCTCAGTTGAGGTCACAAGACAATCTCCATGGATCAATCAATCCTAATCAAATTCCGTTGTTGAGTGAAATATGAAGGATGTCATCAAATTCCTTTTGTCGAGTGAAAAATGAAGGATATGGAAAAAATGATTATTTATTTCGCTTACAAAAATGATCATATTGACCATTTTATGAAGCTTGCTCTGGAGAGATTTAACTGTTTTTGTTAATTTGGCGTGCTGAATGCTCCTTTCTAATAGACGATTGGAAAATGATGAAAGGAAACACAATTAAAAATTGTTCATGTTAACGCTAACCGTATACGTTAGCAATTTCTGGTCAAAATTGGCAATTTTTAACTAAAATTGGCTAAATGGACTCAATTAGTAAAGTACAAAAAAATTTAGACTCAATTGAGAAAATTAAAATATTTAGAACTGAGTTTACAATTTTTGGGACATTTTTCGCATGAATTCCTTTGCAAGATTGGGTGATTAAGTTTAATGAGGAATTGAGAGGACCAAATAATGCAATTAGGGACGGGGAAATACCGAGGGCATTTGGCTGATTTAAATATGGTTGTAATGTCTATTTTATCACTCGATCAATAGTAGAATCATGCGGTATCCTTATTGTGAAATCGGTCACACTAATCTAACCACTTAAATCCGGCGTTCTAATTATTCTTTTGTTTTGTTTATTTTATTATTTGATCACTGAAGCGCAAATTATATTTAGCGTTTGTCATAGCCAACGGTTAACGTAGAACCAATTTCTGGAAGCAAGCCAATATTTTAGTAAATTTGTACTCTTAAACATGAAATGATGAGCCAAGTTCCTGTCTGGTCAACGACGACCCCCGTGTTAAGCACTCCCAATTTTTCTAAACCCACTTTTTCTTCTCTTACTTCGTCGGACGATGTGATGAAGTGCGTCGCGCGCCGTGGAAAGTCAAGATTTTCTAACGTGGAACGTGGGAGCGTGGGACATCAAGAATCTGTCCATTTTGTGAATGGGAACATGACCATTTTTCTCCAAGTCTACCTCGGTTGAGGTCACAAGACAATCACGATGGATCAATCAATCCTAAACAAATTCCGTTTATTAAGCGGAAAAATAATGGATCTGGAAAAAAATAATGTCGTTTATAAAAATGATCATATTGACGGTTTTATGAAGCTTGCTCTGGAGAGATTTAACTGTTTTTGTTAATCTAGCATGTGGAATGCTGCCTTTCTAGTAGAAGACGGGAAAATGATCAAAGGAAAGCAGTAAGCAGGTAAAATACTTCTAAAATTTTTACCGTGGAATTTTTTTTATTTTACATTTTTATGCACTTCATTACAACAATATATTTGTGACGCTATAAAATAATTTTGGCTACATTTTACGATAATTTCTATATCATAAAGGTGAAGAATCATGACTCTTTTGATCAGTTAACATTAATAAACCCCATCATGATAATTAATGATTGCAACAGAAAATAAAATACGTGGGTACAGATAAGAATTTTGCCGAAGAGTGTCAAAATAATATCTGAAGGCTGCTGATTTGTTGAAGGATAGCTGCGAGTGGTAATAAACGCGACCAGTGCGGCTGATGTTGCTACAACTACTGAGGGATAAAGCCCCTTGGGCGCATTTTAGATAACAAAAGCTCCGATACCAAATTAGAAAATGCAATCCAAAAGTTTAAATCGACAATTGAAAGAATATAAAGAATGTATAAACCTCATTGTCAAGCTTAATTGAGCCGTGTAATTGTTATGGTAGAAAGGCAATTAGTATTTGACATGTCTAGGAATATTCAAATTAGACAACGTATGACATACAACGACCGCGAAGAACACCGTGTGCATGGAGGCTTGCCAATATTATCTGCTTATAAATAATGGAGGATACTGGACTTAGCACTTGGATATGAAATGAAAAGCAGAACAACGACCACCCGAGCGCACGTAAATATGCTCTCTCTCTCTCTCTCTCTCTCTCTCTCTCTTCTTAAGCCACTTTGTTGTCGGCTTCCACGACAGGTTGTGTTACGATAAAATGAAAGCGCGTCATCGTCGGGACCATATTTTCCGCCATGGAAAACGAGAGCGTGGGCCATCAAGCGTCGCAGCTCATGTTGGGAGTGCGATGTTGATCTGATTCCCGCCCTGTCCGCCATGGAAAACAAGAGCGTGGGCCATCAAGCGTCGCAGCTCCTGTTGGGAGTGCGATGTTGATCTGATTCCCGCCTTGTCCGCCATGGAAAACGAGAGCGTGGGCCATCAAGCATCGCAGCTCATGTTGGGAGTGCGATGTTGATCTGATTCCCGCCCTGTCCGCCATGGAAAACAAGAGCGTGGGCCATCAAGCGTCGCAGCCCTTCAAGTCCGGCATAATCGACTTCACTAGGCATCGGGAGAATTGTCCAAAAAGTCCTAAACTTAAAAGAGAGTTGTCTCGCGCCCCTAGGTATTCTCTACCTACCCACCTATGTCGGTTTCGGGTACAGGTACCCTTTTGTTGAAGGTCATTCAAGCTTTTCCTAGGAGTATGGCATGGGTTACTTCAGCGCCGTAGTGCTTGGTACTTTCTTGGGAATCCTAAAAGATCCATTCTTTCTTTTTTCTCTGACAGATGATCAGAACTTCATATGGGTTCGAATCCTACTGAGAGGTCCACTAGCTGACGCCTGCCCAGTGCTGGAAGGTCAAGGAAGTTGGTGACCTGATGACAAGGAGCCGGCGACCGAAGCCCCGTTGATTCTTGATTAACCAATAATGTGGGACCATTAATATGGTTAAAGCTAAATTGTTTGAAGTTTAAGGATAAAATATCATAAAAGACAATATTATTAAGAAAATAAACGCATTGTTACGCTTCCACATCAATGCCCAGATCGTTACGCCTTTCGTGCGGGTCGAACTTACCTGACAAGGAATTTCGCTACCTTAGGACAGTTATAGTTACGGCTGTTTTGCCAATTCAGTCCTAAACCTTTTGACTTTACCAATTGAATCCTAAACCTTTTTACTTCTTGCCAATTCAATCCATCCAGCCAATTTTGATCGGAAAATGCTGACGTGGACACCGGCAGTGCCACGTAGGACTCGACGGCGCCGACGTAGACAATTTTTAATAATATTTTAATATTTTTAAAATTTTCTGTTTTTTTTTTTTTTTTTTTTTTTTTTTTTGGCTTTTTTCCTTGGCCTTTTCCGATGGCCGGCCACCGGCCACAGGGGACGGCCGACCACCGGCCGGCTGGCCTCGCCCGCCACAAGAGAGGCCTGGCCAGGCGACGGCGACGCCGGCGAGGCCGCCTTGGCCCCAACGAGGGGAGCCCTCACCGGGCTCGCCCTTGCCTCCGGCGAGCATCGGCCTCGCCAAATCTGGTCCGGGCGAGGCCAACGCCCTCGCCCCTAGCTCGGGCGAGGCCGGCATTGGCCTATGGGGGTGATGGCTATGGCCCTAGCCGCCGCCGCCCGGCCAGGGGCGAGGCGGACGCTTGCCGGGGCGAGGGCTCCCCCTCACCCGGCGTCGCCGTCACCTAGCCAGGCCTCGCCTGTGGCGGGCAAGGCTAGCCGGCCGATGGCCGGCCGTCGCCTGTAGCCGGTGGCTAGCCACCGGAAAAGGACAAGGAAAAAAAGCAAAAAGAAGAAAAAAATATAAAAATATAAAAATTAAAAATATATAAAAAAATTAAATATTATTAAAATTTGTCCACGCGCGCCGGCAATCCTACGTGGCATCGCCGGCATCCACGTCAGCATTTTCCGGCCAAAATTGGCCGGATGGACTGAATCGGCAAAAAGTGAAAAAGTTTATGACTCAATTGGCAAAGTTAAAAGGTTTAGGACTGAATTGGCAAAATTGCAATAAGTTTAGGACTTTTTGGACAATTTTCCCCTAGTCATCTGAGGAAGCGTCAATCAATCATCGCTTGACAGATCATCCAAGCCAATGGACCACCTTCTTGCAGATTGATCAATTATACCGAAGATCCAGAAGACCATTAAAACACCGATACCCCCTATCCGCGAGCTAGGGGGAGTGACAGAGACGAGGCAACAATCTTACTAAAACATAAGAACCTACTATGGTCAGTCCGATCCATGAAAGCTAAACTGTACTTTATTAGAGCATGCCATAATCGTACGACACGGCAAATACGTAAGGACAGCAACAATTTATCCCAAAGAGCTCCAAACTAGAGATAAGCTAGTTGTTGAATCCTCAATCTGAGTGCCAGGATGGTTTAGTCCGATTCGTCCTCAAGAACAAAGAACCAGACCAATTATTCCCAATTTTAAAGATTTGAATCTACGAACCGGACCAATTGTTCCAATGAAAAGTAGAAAAAAGATATTTAAAAAAAAATCGATTTTTTTCCTAAACAAAGGATGCAAAATGTTTTAGCAGGAACTAGCCAGTTTGGTCGAGTTTCCAGTTCGACCCCAAGACCGGTGCTCACCCCTAGTTTTTACCATATGGAAATTATATATTCTCATTGGACAATAGGACTATTTGCATTTCCTTGGCATAATTCTCGTAATGAATGGCCATGATCATACCGTAAGGGCAAAAATGTGGGAACATATCTGGATGAATGATAATTGTCTAATCATACGATCAACAACATATCTGGATCTGGGCATGCACACAGGAGGACAAAACTCATTTTTTATGTACTTTAATATCGTGGATCGGGGAGATATCAGATCCCACAAAGATAGAATGAATTGCACCGCACAAAAGCCACGTTTCATTAGGGAATGGAGAAAGTAATAACAAATGACGGAACGGTATTTTCCTATGTTTGAAATGCACATTCAACACTAAGAGTAACGCAGACATACTATACGTAAGAGTTATTCCTTATGGATCAAAATAAATAGCCTCCTTGAATGATGTGCTTAATTTTGCATGAATCGTCCGTTACATTTATCACATAGAAACCAACATAGTGAGAAGCCACCGCAGGTGAGTCTATACAGTTATGTTTACAATGGAAAATACTTTAAAATTAAAGCTCCGTTCGTTTCACGAAAATAAATTTCCGAGAAAATGTTTTCTAGATTTTGCAGTGTGTTCGTTTCACGGAAAATGAATTCCTTAAGAAAAATGTTTTCCATGAAAGGAAAAAAGTCTTCTAAATTAAGAAAAAATGTTTTCCACTTTTGAAAATTGAAAAACATTTTCCTCACTTGATCTCTCTTATCTCACATCTCTACAAATCCTCACTTCCTCCTTCCCTTTTTTTTTCTTCTTTTCTTTTTTTGTTCGAATTATTTTTCTTCTTTTCTTTTTCTTTTTTAATTTGAATTATTTTTAATTTATTTTTCTTTTATTTTTTTATTTTTTTTTTTTTTTTTTTTGAATTATTTTTAATTTTCCCCATCTTTTCTTTTCTTTTCTTTTCTTTTCTTTTTCTTTTCGTCGGCCGTTGCCGTGCGAACCTTAAGCTCGTCGATCTCAAGCTCGCGCTCTACACTCTTGCTTATCATTTTCTTTATTTATTCTATCGTGCGCTTGTACATTACTCAAGCAAATGTCTCTACATGCTTTACTTTTTTTTCTTTTGTTTATTAGAACACAAAAGACACAGGGGGAGAACAGACCACTCAACTAGAAAATTCTCATGAGGGCTGTACATGCTTTGCTTCTTTTCTCTTTTGCTTCTTTTTAAAATCCATACGAACATTTTTTTAGAGTAGATGAACATTTGGCAACAATGAGGGAACAAAGTTATAAAGTAAGTTTGCCTGGATTTAAAGGCAAGTTCATATTTGATAGATTTATAGGTCGGTAAGTGATGCATGCCTAAGTAGTGAAGTCTGAGAATACCGGAAAATATTTTCCGAAACATTTTCAGGTTTTAATCGAATACTAGAAAATATTATCATTTTCCTGGAAAATGACTTCTAGGAAAATATTTTCTGGAAATGGCACATTTTCTGCGAAACGAACGGACTCCTAAATGGAAGTTTCACCCCAATCGAAGCAATGACGAATTCAAGAACTCTACTTGAGCGAGATAAGAGAATTTGTAATATCTTAGAGGGGGCAAAATACACATGTGGTATTATTACTCAAGAAACTATACATGCAGGCCCTTCACATAAATTTCGCAAAACACAGGAGTTTTAAGGAAATTTTTCATAAGAAACTCTACATGTATAAACCACCACGGCATCAATCCACTTCGTCAGCAGTTCAGGAACACAATTCCACATTAATTACTACATTGATTTGGACCAGTATGTGAAATATATGAGCAACCAGTATGTTGAATTACACAAATGTACCGGTTCGTCCTTCAACAAAGTAATGGAAAGAGTACAGGATGATTACAATCATACACCCTGACTGCACCTAGAAAGATTATGAGAGAAAATCTTTTGAGCATAATGCATTGAATCCAAATGACCATTGCTTCCGAACCTTCCAGCCAAAAATTGCTACAGCCCACCCTTCCTATGAGATCATGAGGAAAAGATCTTACCTAATTATAATTTCATCGTACCGATCTTACATGTTCCTTTAGCAGTGACAACAATTGTTAATTTCTCAAACTATACTATACAAATCGGCAACATAGACATACCGAAACCTGACGTGATTTTTTGTCTTTCCCAGATCTAATCCATTTCGATCTAAAAGTAACAAGTCAAAACATGCAGCCACAGGCCAGAGCACAGCATGAACTCTTATTTCCATATGATGTTTCTCATTAGAGCACGGATCTTGCACACACAACGTGGAACCGTGGAAGGAGGATCTAACCTCTTGGCTGGCAATAGTATTAAGTGCCTTCACTAGCATGACGACCATCCTCTGCCATTTTCCCATGTCCATCTCTTGAGTAGTCTGTTGACCCCCACTACGTGAGTTGTATGGTTGAAGGTCATACTCGCTATAAGGGCAACTGAACTCGCTTGTGGCTTGTTCTTGACTTTCTAGGGCCATCATCCTGAATATCGTTGAATCCTCCTGGTCTTTGTTTGTGCCATACTCTAAGCTCTCACAACGATTATATACTCTGCTATGTCCCGGCATAATTCATTCTTTTAAATCGCTCAAAGAAAGGTTTCCTTCCAATGCTCGAACTACCCAATTACAAGAAACTCATATATTATCCTCAATTGTAGGACAATTTGCATCCATCAGTCATGCCAGAAAGTGAATTGTAGCAAATTAAGACACTGAAAATAGTATTTCCCTTTTCTTTTTCTTGCTCAAATGAAGTGACACCCCTACAACTTTTCATTTGTAGGTGGAATAAAATCACTAAAGTGTTTTCTTTTTCTTGTTCTTGCTCAAAATGAAGTGACAACCCGCAAGTTGTGATTTGTAGGTGGAACAAAATCACTAAATAGAGCATTTAATATGTCTATAACGCCTACGGTGTCCAAGGGGGAGTGGGGGAAGGTTTCTCAACTAGATGATGTACTTGTGTCATTGGTGGGCGGTGTCGTGCAGAATGACGAACACAAGCAGCAACACAAGTGATCATCCGAGTCAATTCCTCGGTATCGTAGTCCTTGTTCAATTTTGGATCAACAATGGCATCAAATATGTCACCTTCGAATGCTTCTGTGAGCAAAGGCCTTGCCTAAAATTTCATTAGAGGATTCAATTTATATGACAGCATTCATGGTGCAAAGGGGGAAAGGATAAATAACATGAAGTGGAGGAGGGTATGGATGCTCAAAGTCTTGAAATTGGTTCTTTAAGCTATTAGATAAGATCACTAACAATGACAAGCTGCAAGTAAATATGTTGTAAATAGAGTACTAACCCAATCAACCAGGCTATCCTCATCAAAGGTTTGAGTTATGTTCACTGGACAACGCCCAGTTATCAACTCTAGAAGCACTACACCAAAAGAAAAGACATATGATTTCTCAGTGAGATACCCACTTGAGGTATACTCTGGAGCTAGGCAGCTACACTAGGTAGATTTAAATCAGCAAAAGATGATACAACCAATATCTGCTCATAGAGGAAATAAATAAACTCAACCATCATTGGTGTTGAGAATGTATCTTGAGTTTTAACCCGTAAAGGAAACCTAATCCAAGTAGATTTCTTAGTTTGAGTAAATTTCCTAGTCTTAGTGAGTTTTCTAATTTTAGTCAGTTGAAGGGGATTTGCTACTTTTGATATGTGTGTGCACGCGTGTGCGCAAGTGCGTGCGTGCGTGCACAAAAGAGGTGAGTTTTGGTTTTAGCACACTAGACCGAATAATGGAGCTTTTGGCCACAACAATCAATTATACGGAATGCTCACGAAATACATCCTAAATAAACTGCAAGTATTGTGAAACCAATAAATCTTTTTCTTCTACTTTGTATATTCTTTTGTGAGATTGAGAAAGGATAAGCTTGCAGCGGTAGCTTCCCGCCTCCTTCATTCTTACTGCCTCCTTCGGTGAGACTCTTTTGTGAGAAATTATGTCAGCTAATACTATACGAGCTATTGGATGTAATTGAGGGATATGTTACGTTGAGAGTATTTGAGTGACTTGAGTGTGGTTGTAATCTATATTATATTGCTTCAGCTATGGTCAAATGTTGTTCTATTCTTCCCTTAAAAGTGGTCCCATCGACCAAAATAGGTAAATCTAGTTTCTATTTATTCCGTTATTGCATTTATTATTGTGTTTGATCGCTTGTTTTTCGTAACAATTAGTATCAAAGCTAGGT
This sequence comes from Eucalyptus sp. ANBG9806169, assembly GCA_014182395.1. Lineage (NCBI taxonomy): Eukaryota > Viridiplantae > Streptophyta > Magnoliopsida > Myrtales > Myrtaceae > Eucalyptus > Eucalyptus sp. ANBG9806169. The sequence continues at coordinate 38,578,621 of CM024582.1, forward strand.
TTGAATGAGTTGAAGTAAATAGATGACAGCTGAAGAAGGAAAAGTAAAAATCAATAGATTTGATGCGAATGATTTTGGTTTTTGAAAAATGGAATTGAGGATTACTTGTGTCACGACCTCTTTTTTCCGTTCGGGGGGAAAAGAAAGAATGGTTTAGGGGTATTTTCCTAAAGAGGCGGACCAACGGCCCTAAATTAGGCGCGGGCTCTCCCAAGCTCATACCTCGCGCGACATTGGATTTTGAATTTTAATTCTTAACAACCTATGTACTTCTAAGAGTCGCCACTAGCCTATTTAGGTCAGCTAGAAACCAATCAAGACGCGAGAGTGTTGTCTCAATTCCTACGCAACCAGAAATTTCTAAGAACGAGGACTTGTTTACGCCAATGTTTCTATTGGCGCCCTTGCGTACTACTAACTTGGAAGGTTGTTCATCTAAATGGCCACACAATCTTGATTACCAAATATAATCCTTATAAAACTACTAAGCGTCCATGCAAATGTTTTTATTGGTTTGTTTTTCTTAATATCTAGACTAATCCTAACATAATTTAGAAACGAAATTTACACTCAAATTATTGAAAAGCGGCGCAGTAAATAAACATCCAAGAAATTGAAAGAACTCGAAAGTAATGCGGAAAAGAAAGAGCCGATACAAGTCGGGCAAATAATATTACATGGCCTTGTTATCACGCCCCGGGAGAGGACCCCCGTGAGCAAAATGGGAATTTAAATATGCATGAAATTACTCTAAATGCATGCAATTACTCTAATTAATTTTAATCTACGCATAATAGATTATTTAGAAAAATGGTTCTAAAATACCAAAATATCATTTAAATTAAGAAAATGACCTTTTAAAATTAGGAAAATTTCATAGATGTCATTTCTATCATAACTTGATACCATCCATCATTTTTACAATTTTTTTGAAATTTTCATTTTTTCATTTTTTAAATTTTTATTAAAAAATAATTCCCTAAACCGAAATTTTCATTTTTTTCATTTTTTTAAAATTTTTTAAAATTAATTCTCTAAACCGATATATGCCAATTTACACTAATATGGGACTGCCTAGTACATGAATATAACAAGAACCAAGCTCAAATCGACCGTTTCAAGATCGAAACTTGGTTTGTGTATTTCGTCAAACACTAGGCGTGCATCAATCTACCCCAAACCAGCTTCCTCGGGCCATGTTTGCGGCCTTCAATCTCAACTTATGAGCAATCTTATGTGGAACTAAAACATCAAGGTTATACTACCACATACAAAGAGTAAGATTAGATAAAAATCATAGCCTAAAACACACGAAAACCAAGCTGAAATCGTCATCAAATATGTGGGTTTGAGCAGATTTTGCAAATCTGGGTTTGAGCCCAAGTCAAGCAAACAGGTTATATGCCCATATTAAAGCCTCGACACTCATCACATGTGAGATCTATGGGAAACATTACTTGATCCGAATGAAAGTAGGTAACATGAGCTTTCAAAGGCAACAAACATCACAGAGAATGACCAACCGAACACATCAAAAACGACATCTCCAAGAAGCACACATGCAAAACTCTTGAAAAGATTCCAACACTTGGAAAAATTCCAGTCTCAAAATCAGTATTCTGGACTGGTCTTCCTATTGATTTTTCATGGTTGAAACATGTTAAAAATTGACCAAAAATACATCTAGGTTTCTTACCTTGCTTCCTAGTTTCTTTTTCAAGTGGCCCTTGGCCGAGGAAGCCGAGAAATTATCCTTGGGGGCCTGTGGAAGTTGGCTTCTTCAACTGGAAAACAAAATCTGCAAAGAAAAAACTGATAACAAAGGTTTTCATTAACCTCCAAAATCAAGCTTCAGAACCTCTTTTGTTGGCCAAATTAAAACCAACCCAAACTATATGTATTCTAGTTTGGCTTGTAAGTCATGGCTTTCCTCATTTGTCTCTCAAATTTCTCAAAAACACTCGCTTTCCCTCACTCATGACCAACTAGGCTCAACACTTGCAAAAATTTTCAAGCTTTCTTGGCCCGCCAGGAGGGTGGATTTCGGGGGGCTTTAGGAGATCTTCCCGAACCCATTTGGGACGTGAGACCTATGGATGGAAAGATTTTTGAGTGAAGTTTCACTCTCTAGTTGAAGATTTTGGCTAATTTTGACCGTAAGTATGTGAAAATTTCACTTTTGTTTCTCAAGGTCAGTCTGGATTTTTTGGGTTTTCCATTTTCTAGAGTTGCTTCTAAGGACCTGTTTGGGGGACGGTCGTGAGCTCTCCCCTCTTCTTCTCATCTCTTCTCTCTCGTGCCTCAAAAGAGCCTGCTTCATAGATCTTATCCACCACATTAGGCAATCACTTGATCTGCTTTTTGCCCTACTGCCGAGCTCACCAACTGAGAAGTCTACCCACTTTCTGACTTAGCCAAAATTTTCAAATTTTGCAACTGTTGAGTGTGCGGATTTTGCTGCGACTTTCCCGTGCATTCAGCAGCTTATCCCTGGCCAATTTTTTTCCACTTGCACTACTCATTACGGTCTTCCATCACATGCAAAGATCAGGCTGGTTGGGCAGATAAGGAGGATATGGTGGGGCCACCAAGTTGCTTACTCAGCAACTCCAAATTGAGACCAACTCATGGACTAAGTTTTTGCTGCTGATTTGAGTGCTTTAATCCATCAATTTTACTGCAATTTTTGATCGATTAGCGAGTACATGTATAGTAGTTGGCCATTTTCTTATCCGAAAATACCAAATTCAATACAAATTTGGTCTTTTGGCTCGATTTGATTGATTCAACTTGGCCTAAATTCAATTTCAACTTAATTGGTGACCAAGATGATGATTTACAGGCTCGGCCGCAAATTTTACAAAATTTGCGAATTGGTCCCTCAACTTTTGGAAATTGCATTTTGGCCCCACTTGCCATTTGAATTCCAATCTAACCTCCTGGGCTTGGTTAGTCACATTTAGATCATTGGCCCCAATTTTTTTTAATCTTTTTTTTTTATATTTGCAATTTTTTTTTAAAGTAAAAACATCTTCCATTTAAAACACCATATTAAATGCCTAGATAATCTATATGCAAGAATTTAACTTAAAATATTTTTGTGGAAAAACAAGTTCCCATTTTTTGAAAATGATTTTTGGGCAGAAATTTAGGTATCAACAACTTGTATCAAAGGAATCTACTCATCTTCCTTTATGGAGAGGTGAAGCAAACTAATTGCCATTTGCTAGAAAGACAAACGTTAGCTATTATTTGGCTAACATGGGCACATAACATTGCATTTAATATTGTGAAAGAGAAAACCATGGAAAAATCTATTAATGCCCTATCAAACATTTATGGAAGCCCTTTGCGATCAACAATGTCCACTTGATGTGATATCCGTTGCACTTAAGAATAGGCAAATGTGCGTCAATTTGTCAAGCATGTGGTTGCTAGTCAATTGAATCCAGTTGAAATTGACTTTAATGATGGGGTATGTGCTTTAATTCTATTATCCTCATTGCTCGATAGTTAAAGTACTATTGTTATTGCCATTAGTAATTCATCTGGGTCAAGAAACTTAATGTTTGATGAGATTTACAATTTGATTCTAAATGAAGACATCCATAAAAGAGAATCAATTGAACCTCTCTGTCTACTGGTATAGTAAGTCAAGGTATAGGAAGAACTAATATTCATGTTAGCATGAATAACGTGAACCTGAATAGACGAAGTCAGTTTAGAATTGTTATATTGGTTGTTGGAATTGTGGCAAGAGAGGGCATCTTAAAAAGGATTGCCTTAAGCCAAAGTGTTGGGTAAAACATCTTCAAGTGATTGTGATGATGCCCAAACAATCCTTAGTATATTAGTTATTATGTCGTTTGCAGATATTTGGATTAAAGGACTACACAACATCCATGGTGTCATCTATTGGAAAGAAGTTTGCAAACGTCCTGTAATTAGAAACAACACCAGTCAATCAAAAAGATCAAAAACTGATGATGTTTATGTCAAAGCAGTAAAGATCAGGTTGATGGTAATGTGACAACAAAGTACCTCATTTGATGTTTGTTGGGTCAATTAAAGAGCCAATGAAAGATCTAGATTCGCACAGCAGTAAAATCATAATAAAGCATGTAGCAGAGTAGCTAAAGTGTCTAACAGGTCAGTCAAAGACCATAGTGAGAAGACAGCAACAGTTGCTATTTTTGGTTAGTCTGCAAAATTCCCAAGAAATAAGTTGTATGAACAGTATCTTCCTAGATAGCAGCTCAACGGAAAACTCTCCAACGGTCACCTACATTTCTAAACCAATATCAACGGATAAATTGAGGAAGAGTATAAAAGAAAAGGACTAGAGGAACCAAAAGAGGGTGTGACACATAAAAAATCAAGTAGCTTACGTATTTGTTGGTCTTAGCTGAAAGCTTTTTGTTTTTACTTGTTTTGTTTGTCATACTATTTGACCATTGTGCTACGGATTAAGTATATAAGTGTAAGAGAAACAACTGAGTCTAGATAGCATGATCTATCACATGCAAGATCAATGCTAACCGATTGTAACTTTCCAACCCGTCTTGATATTGTTTGTTTGAAGAGTGGACATAAGCTTGAGGATAAAGCCGAACCACTATAACTTTCTATATCCCACTGTTTTTCATCTTCTTATATACTTTGGCATATAGTTAGTGAGTGTTTGCTTAAACATCAAGTCGAGGTGATCTTTACTTGACAATTAGCTAATTTCCGTAAAAGATCTTCAAAATTTGAAAATAACATATTCATCCCTCCTCTAGGTCGTATCGTTAGCCTCAACACAAAGAACGAGAATGTTAAAGGAATTAGAATCAAGCCTACTAACGATATTGTTGCAATAGCTTATAATAACTCAAATAGTGCAAATTATGTCATGATTGTCACCGAGGTTTATCATTTGATGGGTATGTCATGGATTCTAGTTGCTCATTCCATGCTACATGAAACATGAACTGGTTTACTTCTTAGCGATGCGCATACGTTAAGGAATAATGCTAAGTGTGATGTTGTGAGTCTTGGCATTGCTAGAATAAGAATTTATTTGAGTGAGACACGTCCAAAATTGAAGCAAAAACCAATTCTTTTGCATGCCCTAAATTTAGCCAAGTGTCAATGTACTTCAGAAAATGTAGTTTTTGAAGGTTGTTCAAGGTGCTTTGGTAATAATAAAAGGAATAAAGCACTACGGCCTATACAAAATCAAGAGGAGACAGTAACGTGTCGGATGCATTTGTTTGAGATTACGAATAGTACCATATGCGTTGAAAGAACACTATAGAGAGAAGCTTAAAGGTTATGAGTAAAGAAATTTGATATGTGGTTATGTAGCTAAGAGACTGAATGTATGTAGGTGTTATGGCTTAGGCAATTGGCAAAAAGCACAGTTCGGTATGACTGTAGAGAAACTATAGAGATTGCACAATTAATTCATTCAAATATGTGCAAGCCGTTGCAGATTCCTTTTAGAAAGAGTACCAATTTATATTGACAATTGTGGATGACTGATCGAGGAAGATCTAAATGTTTGTGCTGAGATAAAAGTTGGATATTATTGTCAAAGTCAAAGGTTAAGAGCTCTAAGTGAAACGGAGACTAGTAAGGGCGATTAATTATATGCGAACTGATAGTGACATGGAGTTTTACTCATAACAGTTAAACGAATTATGCATGAAAGAAGGCACGGTGAGACACTGTATTAGTGTGAATGAACAACAACAGGTTGTAGAGTTAACGAATAGAAATTCCTAGCGAATGCATTTAATTCGGCAAACTATTCCATCGACTATTATTTCATACTAAGCTCCCAAAAAAGTGTGGTCAAGTAACATTATTGATTATTTTGTTGTTAGAATATTTTTATGTTCAAGTGAGTGATAGTAAGATTGATAACATGACAAGAAAGTACATATTCCTAGGCTATTATAAGGTGAGTACGGCTATCAATATGTGTTGCCCAAAATTAGATTCACTTATTGTTGACGACAGAAGAACAGCCCAAGTGCCATAACTTGGCACGGAGGGACACTTAAGTGCCATAACTTCAAAATGGTACACTTGAGTGCCAGTTTCGAAGTTAAATGGAACACTTAAGTGCCACTCAGTAAAATCCGACCAAATGGCTAACGTGGCAACTTTCCGGCGAGTTTGGTCCAAAACGGCGTCGTTTTGCACGACGACGTGGCGGAGAGAATACAAAACGACGCCGTTTCGTGTAAATAATAATATAAAAATTAATTAAATTAGATTTAAACTTAATTTTATTTAAAATATTCAAAAAAATTAAAAAAATTAAGAAAATTCTAAAAAATTTTAAAATTAAGGAAAAAAAAAGGGGGAGGTCGAACGGGCGGCCGAGGGCTGAGCCCTCGCCGCGCCGCCTCCCGCCGTCGCCGAGAAGGGCCGGCAACGGAGGGGGAGGGTCGGCCGGGGTCGCCGGCCCCCGGCCGACCGACGGCGAGGGCTGCGAGCCCTCGCCGGATCGCGGAGAGGGCCGCGACCCTCGCCCCAAATCTGGCGAGGGCTCGCGGGCCCTTGCCGCCTCCCCCGCCGCCGCCGGGAAGGGCTGGCGACGGAGTGGGGACAGTCGACCGAGGTCGCCGAGCCTCCGCCGAGGGCCGGCGAGGCCGGCCGACCGCAGGCGTGGGCCCATGAGCCCGCCCGGATCTAGGCGAGGGTCGCGGCCCTCGCCGCGATCCGGGCGAGGGCTCGCAGCCCTCACCGTTGGTCGGCCGGGGGCCGCGACCCCGCCGACCCTCCCCTCCTTCGCCGGCCCTTCCCGGTGACGGCGGGAGGCGGTGGCGGCGAGGGCTCGGCCCTCGCCGCCCGTTCGAACTCCCCCACCTTTTTTTTTTCTTATTTTTTTTAATTTTTTAATATTTTAAATAAAAATAAGTTTAAATCTAATTTAATTAATTTTTATATTATTACTTACACGTAGACACGAAACGGCGTCGTTTTTGCATTTTCTCCGCCACGTCGGCGTGCAAAATGACGCCGTTTTGGACCAAACTCACCGAAAAATTGCCACGTCAGCCATTTGGCCGGATTTTCGCCGAAGTGGCACTTAAGTGTTCCATTTTACTCCGATATTGGCACTTAAGTGTACCATTTTGAAGTTATGGCACTTAAGTGTCCGTCCGTACCAAGTTATGGCACTCCAGGTGTCCCATTGTCTATTGTTGACAAAGAAATTATATTTGACGATATCTAATACCACTAGGTATGAGAAATTGTGGCAGTATTTATATGAATTTGGATGATGTTTAACTCAAGGTAGATTTGCAACTAGAAACTTCTGAGCTAGCAAGTACTTGCGCGAACGAGGTGAAGCTTGTAGAGGCTACGGTTGTTGTAGTTGCTGAGTTTGACAAGTTGTATGTTCGATCTCCTAGCATATATATAAATACAATTGTGGTTTTGTTTTATTTATGGTTGAGGATATGTCAAAATGTTCTTGTGGAGTAATTAAAGTTGTAGATAAAGCTAGCGTCTTGATGAGGTCACTGAATGAAGCTCAAGCGTGGCTCAGGCTCAGAAGATGCATGTGACCGATGAGCCCATGATTGGTTGTGAGAGAGTAACGATGGTCAATTTCCATCAAATTGGTTCTGATTTAGCTCAAGTCTCAAGCAAAGATGGATATCGTTGAGAATAAGTCACAAGTTTGAGTATATACATAAAATTTGTTCGAAGTAGTCTCCTAATTTATGTAGGTTTCCTGGTCTGAGTGATTTTCTAGCTTGAGTGGGTTTCCTAGTTTGAGTCTGTTAAAAGGGGTTTTCTAGGTTGGATTCAATTATATATAAGGTAGATTTTGGCTTTAGCACACCATAATAATCAATTGCATGGCGTACTTGTGAATTACATCCTAAAGAAATCGCAAGTGTTGTGAAGTCAATAGATCTTAAGGTAAGATTTGTGATTCCTTTGTGAGATTGAGATGTTTTTTCGAGGGTGCTTGAGTGACTCAAGTATACTTGTAATTATTATTATATCGCTTGTTTTATAGTGGATTCTATCGTGCTCTCCCCATAGAGTAGGTCCCACCAACCGATCTGAACCATGTAAAGTCAGTATCCGATTTATTTACTTATTCTAATTATTATTGTGTTCAAATCACTTGTTTCTTTTTTTTTTTCAAATAATTAGTACCATTTTGATGAACTATATGCAAAACAGCCTTACCCGAAAGTTCCCATTACTCGAGTAGATACACAAGTATTTGCATCAGAAGCAAACTTTGCAAGTCCAAAATCCGCAACCTCTCAATATGTTGGCTTTTACAATTCACATCCAAATAGCTTCACACTAATATATTAGATTATGTATTAAAAATTCATCACAACTTCAAAAATAGCTGCAAGACGAAAAGCCTATTATTTAGTTCTCCATATGATATCATCAAGAAACCCACTTTTGCAGCCTAAAGATCTTTAAGCTTCGGCTTATACAGAGGACGTTGGAGGGATGCAAATTGCTTTTTGAGATATGAAGTAAATCACTAGCTTGAGGAGCTAACCGAATAATGTGATAGTGAATTTCATAAACAGCCTAGATGATTGATATTATCATGTAATGACTAAACGGTTGCGCATCATACATTTGCCTCAAAATTGGATTCCAAAAGAATATTAGCAGCCTTGATGTCACAGTGAATGATTCTTGGATTACCTAAGAATTGAATCAAATAAAGATAAACTGCAAAACTTATCAAAATAATAAGGTTTAGAAGAGCAATCTTACATTCCTCATGGAGGTACGCCAACCCTTTTGCAGAACCTAAAGCAATTTTCATCCTTATAGGCCAAGTCATAGTTGGCTGATCCTTTCCTGCAATAATATTTGCCAGTCAGAACAACGATTGTGTTCTCGATCAGCTTTTGAGCTCCAAAATAATCTTGCGTCTTAAGTTGCCTACGGATGCGTTCCGCAGTGGAGATCAAGTTAGCTTATTCTCATGGGATTTCACCCAAAATCACCTGAGATTTAACCCCTTTTTTTCCTAATTTTTAGTGGATTTTTGCCCCCACACCTAGGAAAGGCTAGGTGGCTGTCGTTGTCATTGACAACAACATTCGAAAACAATTATAACAATTTGATTAATCGAAAATGAAAACCAACAAAATCCCAGCGTATTGCCAATTTGTTAGATAAGCGGCTTTGTTATATAAGTCCCTTGTTCCAGAATGGAGGGAGTATATAATCGAGTCCACTATTCAAGCAGCACTTTAAAGGGCATTAACCGTAGAATATCAAAGTTGATAGTAGTTAGAATCCATGCATACCGACAAAAGTTCAAGTCTGAACTTGGAAAAAGGGGTAACAGAGAGAGAAGGTGATCGATGTTGGAAAAAGGGTATCAAAGTTCAAATCTGATGAAAGATGTACATGTATTCCTCTGAAGTCATACTCACCGTGCAAATGAAATTCCAACGTGCTATTTGGAACAAACTCATATACCAGAATTCTATGAGCACCAGAAATGCAGTGACCAACGAGAGAAACAAGGTGTCTGTGATGGATGCGACTGATGATCTCCATCTCTGCTTGAAATTCCCTCTCCCCTTGTCTGCTTCAAGCTTTTAACTGTTTGATTGCGACTACTTTCCCCCTCGAAAGCACTCCTTTATGAACGTAGCCAAAACCACCTTGGCCAAGTAAGTTGAGATTGGAGAAATCATCTGTTGCTATCTTTATCTCCTTGTACGTGAATTTGTTCTGTGAAAAGCCTAATTCCATGCCTGGAGATGGTCCGGAAAAAGGTCTTACTAAACACGTTATTGTTATCGAGAATGGCTCAGAAGGAGTCGGACCTTGGTAACTCGACACAATAAAATTACGAAGAATTTTACAAACTTTAAGAACTCGCATTCACGGATAAAAATCTCACCGTTAGGCCCCCTGTGGAGGGTAACTCCCCAACTCAAACGCCTCCTCCTCCTTCGATAAAAAATCACGAATATGCACACCCCAACCAGCACAGTGAGCCCCCCAATCCCAATCCCCAGTATTAGCGCCAGCTTCCATGGTGGCAACCCCCCATTCGGAGACGCCGGTGGAGGAGAGGTGGAGTTGGTCGATGGTGTGGGGGAGTTCGACGACAGGGCATCACCGGTGGGAGGCTTCGCACTCGGCGATGGGAAAGGACTCGCCGTCGGGGGAGGTCCTCCCACGATCGAAGGTGGGGAGGACTTGCCCTCGGGGGAGGACCCGCCGTTGGGTCAGGAAGAGAAGGGGAACAATTTACGGTGTTGGTATTCACCGGCCGCCGAACGCAATTTGCCATGAGAGGCCCACGAGTTCGATGCGGACGACGTCGCTCGGAGTGGAATGAAAATTGGTTTCAGGTATTTTAGGGGAAGTTTTGGACGGACGTGTTTCGAGTGGATGAGTGAGAGAGCTGGAAGGAGCATGCCATATATATATAGAAAGAATATGTTCTAGAAGTTTTCGTATTTTTACAAAAATCAAACTGTAGGAATCGTATGATTTAAAAAAAAAATTATTGAATGTTAAAATTGTATTTCACCTCGAAGAGATGTTTTAAATTAGGCTGCTAGGATGAGAATTGTTACAATATTGCATACTTTCTTAAGCCGAGCATTGATTGTTTGTGACATGGCTCGAAAAAATAAAGACGAATTAATCAACTTATGCCTTTGCTAAATCTGGTTCCACGGCTTGTGGCGCTATATGTTTGGGACAATATAGGTGTGAGGAAGAAAAGAAAAATGGAAAGAATCGAGATTGGATTTCGGGAGCAAAGCATGAGCTGTTTGATTTTGACTATAGTTATGCTTTGGAAATGCACGGTCGCGGCATCAATACAATCAATTTTGAAAAGCGGGAAAAAAGGGAATCTCGTGTAGACCGCGGTCCCATACACGAGACTTGACTGACACCATTTCTATCACAAATCGAACCCATAAAATCCAATCTAAGTAGAGATTTCAACTCTAAATAGGAGTTGTGGTTTGACACCCAAAGGAGGAAATTACTGAAATATTTTCCTAATTGGAGTTGATTTCCTAGTTTGAGTCGTTTTAAAGGAATTCTCTACTTGCATCAAAATATTATCAAAATATTATCCTAATCAGAGTTGATTTTTGCCCGTCGGTGAGTAGAAAAGCTTGTGCTGTAACAATAAATTGTGTCGCACACTAGTGACTTACATAGTGAAGATTTTTGGAAGTTTTTAAGCCAATAAATTTTCTGGCAAGATTTGTGAATTCCAGAAAAATTGTCCATAAAGTTTAAAATTTACTGTATTTTTGTCAATTCAGTTCTAAACTTTTTAAATTTTGTCAATTAAGCCCATCTAACCAATTTTGATCAGAAATCGTTGTTGTGGATGCGATCATCCTATGTGGCAGGATCAATGCTAATATGAATAATTTTTAATATTCCTTTTTTCTGTGCTTTTTTTGGGTATCACCAGCAACCCTTGCTAGCCATGGAGGCCTCACCCGCGGCCGCTGTGGCCACAAAGGCCCTAGACGAGGCCCTCGTGGCCCCACTGGCGGTGGGCAAGGAGGCTTTCGCCCAGATTTGGCGAGGGCCGCCTCACCCTCGCCTACGGCTAGTGGGGTTCGAAGCCTTCCCTTAGGGTTGCGACAAAAAAAAAGCATAGAAAAAAAAGGAAAATAAAAAATTCGAAACCAAAATAAAAATTCGATGAAATATTACAATATGAGTTGTCTACATTAAAGCCGACTGTCTACATCAGTGATTTCCAGCCAAAATTAGCAATTTCCAACCAAAATTAACCGAATATACTCAATTAGCAAAATATGAAAAGGTTTAGACTCAATTAAGAAAATTGAAAGATTTATTTTGAATTGACAAAAGCACAATATATTGAGAACTTTTTAGACAATTTTTGCGTGAATTCCTTTGCAAGATTGGGTGATTAAGATTAATGAGGAATCGTGAGGACCAAACAATGAAATTGGGGACTGGAAATACCAAGAGCGTTTGGTTGATTTAAAGATGGTTTCAATGTGCATTTTATTGCTCGATCAATAGTAGAATCATGTGGTACCCTTCTCATGGAATCAATCACACTAATCGAATCACTTAAATTGGGTGTTCTATATATTCTTTTGTCTTGTTTTATTTTATTATTTGATCACCGAAGCACATTTGCCGAAACCAATGGTTAACGTAGAACCAATTTCTGGAACCAAGCTGTACTAAAGTAACATTTGTACTCTCAAACGTGAAATGAACCAAGCTGTTGTATGGTCAATGACGACCGCCGTGTCATGCACTCTCACTTTTTCTAAAGCCACTTCTTTTTCTACACCACTTTGTCGGAAGATATGATTCAGTGTGTCGCACCAAGGAAAATCAAGATTTTCTAACGTGAAACATGGGAGCGTGGGTCATCAAGAATCTGTCCTTTTTGTGAATGTGAACAAGATCATTTTTCTCCAAGTCCAGCTCAGTGAGGTCACAAGACAACCGTGATGAATCAATCAATCTAATCAAATTTCATTTGTTTCACGGAAAAGATAATTATTTATATCGCTTATAAAAATAAATGAACGTAAAAAATTCATAGACATTAACTATAGTCAATAATCAAAACTTTTTTTAATAATTATTTCAGGTAATACAAACAATTATTTTTAATAAAATATTTTCAAAATTATTGATTCTCCATAGAACAAACGGAGCGTAGGATCAAATCTTTCTTATGCTGTTAATACGTGAATATCGACAAAAAGGGTCCACGTTGATTATTCAATATGCATTTTGTTTAAAGGATTTTGCCTTGAAGCTTGATTTGGTTTGGCATCATGAAAAGTAAATTGTGAATTGCTTGACTAGCCCGAATATTGCTCTCTTTGTTTATGATAATGAATTTGACAAAACTTTCGGGCCCCTAGGAAAAAGAAAAGAAAAAACAAAAGAAGCGTACTTTATCGGACAAGAACGTTATCCAATTCTGTGCCAAGAATTTTTGTTTAGAGAGACAAATCAACAAACTTTGTTTCACTGTTTTTATATATCTATAAATTTTAATCTTAAAGATGTGTTATAGTGTAGATTAATTAGTCAACTTTCAAATAATATAAGTGATCATTTTCAGAAAATATTTTTTTCAAATCATTCATTTTTCGCAAAATAAACGAAATTTAAGGAAAAATTATAACAATTTGATTGTGAACTTCATACATCGATACATGTAATGTCTAACCTTAATTTCATTTCGACCAAAAAGAGACCGTAATTTCATCAATTGTCCTGGTTTCTTGTCATGATTTATTTTTTTGAATGACTATCTTCGGGTTATGGTGTTTTGTATACTAAGATGAATTGCGTGTGGATAATAAAATACTGATTTTGTAATTTCATGGGTTTGCCTTTTGTTCCTAGCGGAACGGGGAAAGCCGTCGAACTTGAGTCGTTCCAATCGACCGTTTAGCAAGAAAGGAGTCATTTTGGCCGTTTTCTGTAGTTTCAATCGCGAGAAACATCCCTCCTGCTTTGAGTTTTTTGTAGTTTTAATCTTGCACATTGCCGAACCAGCGATGACTGTTATTAGAATACCTCAAACTATACTACTCAAATCAACAACATAGACATAACGAAATCTGATGCGCTTTTTGCCTTTCCCAAATCTAATCCATTTCTATATACAAATAACAATTGCGAACACGTGGCCCTACGTCAAAGTGCATGGAACTGTGGAAGTAGGGTTGGTCCTCTCAATTCCTATTAATAGTAAGAGCCTCCACTAGCGTGATGACCATCCTCTGCCATATTCGTATTAATAGATGGTTGAAGGCCATCCTCGCTGTTGTGGCCACTGAACTCACTTGTGGCTTGTTCTTTGCTTTCCAGGGCCATCATCCCGAATTTCTTTGAATCCTCCTGGTCTTGGCTGGTTTCATAATCTAAGCTTTGACAATGACTATATACTCTACTGTGTCCTGGCATAATTCCTTCATTTAAATCATTCAGAGAAAGGTTTCCTTCCAATGCTCGAACTACCTGTTTACACAAAGCTCATATATTATTCCACACTTGTAGAACAATTTGCATTAATCGGTCATGTCAAAAAGTGAGTTGTAGCAAACTAAGACACTGAAAATAGTGTTTTTATTTTCCTTTTTCTGGCTCAAATGAAGTGATAACCCATGATTTTTCATTTGTAGGATAAGCAAAACCATTGAGTAGAGCATAAAAATGTGTCTAAAACAAGGGGAAAAAAAGGAAGAAGAAGCACCCATTCTGGTATTAAAACAATGTACTTTCAACTAGGCAATCTACCTGTGTCATTCGTGGACGTTGTCGTGCAGAATGATGAACACAAGCGGCAGCACAAGCAATCATCTGAGTCATTTCCTCGGTAACGTAGTCCTTGTTTAGTTTTGGATCAACTATGACATCAAAATTGCCATCTTCTAAAGCTTGTGTGAGCAAAGGTCTTGCCTAAAATTTTATTAGAAGAGTCAATTCTATAACAACATTCACAGTGGAGAGAGGAAAACATCGAGGGAAATGATAAATAATGATAGGCCACAAGTAAATATGTTGCTTACAAACCACTAACCCAATTAACCAAGCTATGCTCATCACTGGGTAGAGTTCTGTCAACCGGACGACGCCCTCCTATCAACTCTAGAAGCACAACACCAAAAGAAAAAACATCTGCTTTCTCAGTGAGATTTCCACTAGAGGCATACTCTGGAGCCAGGTAGCTGTGCATTAGGTAGACTTTCATTAGCAAAAGATAACAAAACTAATATATGCTTAGACAAGAAATGTACTATCATTGGTGTAGAGAATATTTCTCGAGTTTGAACCCGTAAAGAAAACCTCGTCAAAGTATATTTTTTAGTTTGAGTAAATTTCCCAGTCTGAGTGAGTTTTCTAATTTTAGTTGGCCAAAGGAGATTTCCTGCTTTGGATATATATGTGTCTAAAGGAGGCGGATTTTGGTTTTCGCACACTAGAGTGGGTAGAGGAGCTTTTGGCCACAACAATCAATTGTGTGGCATGCTTGTCAATCACATTTTGAGTAAATTGCAAGTATAGTGAACCAATAAATCTTATTCATCCGATTTGTAAATTTTTTTATGGAGATATTGTTTCTCGAGAAATTGTGACGATTAAACAATGTATGAACTATTGAGTATAATTGGGGGTTAGGAAACATTGGGACTGTTTGAGTTATTCAACTGTAGTTGTAATCTCAATTATATTACTTGATCTATAGTTGAATGTTATGCAACCCTTCTTTTGGAGTAGGTCCCACTGATCAAATCCACGTAAATTTGGTATCTAATTTATTTCACTGTTATCTTTATTATTGTGTTTGAGTGTATGTTTTTCGCAACAACTAATATTATAGCTAGGTTTAAATGAGTTGAAGAGATTAGATGGTGACAAAAGAAGGAAAAGCAAAAGTCATTTGATTTGATGGGAATGGTTTTAGTTTCTAGAAAATGTAGTTGATTATATCAAAGGAATCTCCACTTTTTCCTATAAGGGGAGATGAAGCAAGTTGATTTGGATTTGTTGGATAGACAAGCGTTAGTAGTTATTTAGCTAAAGTGGACTCATAATGTTGCATTTAATATTGAAAGAGACTGCTACAATCTTGATTAATGCCATGTCAAACATTTACAAAAGTCCTCTATGATCAGCAAGATCAACTTGGTGTGACATTTGTTCTAGCTAAAAATAAGCAAATGTGTGTTAGTTGTGAAGCATGTGGTTGCTTGTCAACTGAGTTCAGTTGAAATTAACTTTGATGATGAGATACGTGCTTTAATTCTATTATCCTCGTGGCCCACTAGTTAGAATACTACATCATTGCAATAAGCAATTAATCTGGTTCAAGAAACTTAATGTTTGATGAGGTTCACAAATTGATTTTAAATAAAGACATCCATAAAAGAGAATCGGGTGAACCCCTGCCTAATTGTATAGTAAGTTAAGGTAGAAGAAGAACTAATATTCATGTTAGTAGGAATAATGTGAACCAGAATAGACAAAATCAGTCTAGAATTGTGGTATTGTCTATTGGAATCGTGGCAAGAGAGTGCACCTCAAGATGGATTTCCTTGCCGAAGAATGAGAGCAGTAAAGGAATTAGAGTCTAGTCCATTAGTAATATTGCTACAATAGCTTACAGTAACTTAGATAGTGCTGATTATGTTGTGCTTGTCACTGAGGATTTGTTATTTGATGGTTAGGTTATAGATCTAGTTGCTTATTTCATGCTATAGCAAACATGAACTATATTACTACTTATTAGTGCACGGATAGTGGTAAAATGATGTTAAGGAATAATGCTGATTGCGATGTTGTGAGACACATTCCAGAATTGAGGCCGAACTTGATTTCTTGCGTGCTCTACATTCAACTGGGTATCGATGTACTTCAAAAAGTAGAGTTTTGACGATTGTTGCCATGGTAATTATAAAACGAATAGAGCACTATTGCCTATATGGGATCAAGGGGAGACAGTAACAAATTTCACCACGGACATTGGATGAATCGGTACAAGATTAGTTGCCTATGCATTTAGGGAACACTACAGAGAAAAGCCTGGAAGTTTTGAATAAAAGGAATTTGATGTGTGGTTATGTGGCTAAAAAACTAAATGTATGCAAGTGCTATAGCTTAGGCAAATGGCTAAAAGCGCAATTCCGTATGACTGCAGAGAAACCACAAAGATTGTAGAGTTGATTCACTTAAATGTGTGCAAGCTATCATAGTTTCCTTTGAGGAAGAGTACCAATTGATGCTAACAATTGCAAATCACTACTCGACGAAGATTTGAGTGTTTGTGTGGAGGTGCAAGTTGAATAATATTGTCAAGATTAGATGGTTGAGAGCTTTGAGTGAAATGAAGGCTGGTACAACAATCAAGTATATATGGACTGATAATAACATGGAGTTTTACTCAGAGTAGTTGAACAAAATCTACATGAAGGAAGGCACGGTGAGACTTTGCATTAGTGCAAGTGAACAACAAGTTGCAATGCTTGGAAAAATTCTCTTAAGGTATTTTGAAGTCGACAAAACATTTCCATCATATGTTATATTCAAGTGAGTCTAGTCAATGGCACGAAGACTTATTCCTAGGCTATGCATAAGGTGACTATCACTATGTGGTACCTAGAATTATATTCACTTATTGCAAAGTGAGAATCCAACAGTGTTATGTAGGAAGACCAAAGTCAACTCAAGATGGAAGATATCAAGACTCAAGTTTCAAAGTCTACTCTCATGGATAGTTTCCAAACCGAAGAAAGTTAAAACTTCTATTTCCAAACCGATTCTATCTAGTATGGTTTTGACTCCAACGGTTAAGGAATATCTCTCGACTGGAATTAGCACTACAAGATCTTATATTCGTATTCGAATAATCTAGATTCTTTAGATTCACAACTTATATTTGGAAGGTTCTACTTATGGAAACCAAGATCTTTATTGTATGGGCGAACATGATTGATGGGCTATCAACACTTGCCTTAAAGAGCTCGAGATCTCTCTAAATTGATTATGTCCAACGGGTTGATTGGAAGAACTTCTTTGGAATGTGCCAACGGTAATGAAGGCATGAAGAAGTATTTAAGAGAGACGCTCAAGTTGTTGAAGGGTGCCAGATAGAAGAATTCCAAAGTCTAAATCTCCTTATTATTTTGTGATCCTATTCTTTGAGCTATACTTGTAATCAAAAGAGAGACTAAAGTGTGGTGAGGCCTTGAAGAAGTGTAGTAGAAACTCTACACTGTGGAATCAAGGGCGTGAGATTGTAAATTCTCTTTTTGATTCTTAGTGAAATCCAGCCAGAGGGCTGTCCGTGCGGGAGAGTGGACGTAGGCTTGGTCTAAGCCGAACCACTATAAATCTGGAGTCTTGATTCTCTATCCCTAATCCTTTTACTTTTCATTACTTTCATTTGCATCGATTATTATTTTTAAATCCTTAGTCTCTCATCAAAGAAATTGCCTATACATTCTGTTAAAATTATTGAAATAGTCTTAGTCACCTATTCACCCCCCTCTAGATGCTCGTACTAGTTCTAACAATTGGTATCAGAGCTCGTGTACTCGTTTATTAGAAGTGTTTTTACTTCAAAGTTAAAGATCTCTGGCTAGTATGTTGCCTACAGGGTTGGTTGAAGGTCAAAGCAACACCAGACCTCTATACTTTGATGGAAAAGACCACAGCATATGGAAAACCAAGATGAAAGCATTCCTAAGATCGAAAGATCCTTTAGAATGGGAAGTAGTAGACAAAGGAATCATTCCTACTCTTTGCATCGAATCGAGAGAGGAAAAGAAGTTGTTGTTCCTATCGAAATGACTCAAGAAGAAATAACCAAGAGACAGACTCTTGACGCTAAAGCCATTTATTCCTTATATTGTGCTTTATCCCCTACTGAGTATAACAGAATATCTTCTTGTGATACAGCAAAAGAAGTCTGGGATAGGCTTCACATTACCTATGAAGGGACTAATCGAGTGAAAGAAACAAGGATCAATATTCTTTTGGGACAATATGAAATTTTCAAGATGAGATCAGGAGAATCAATAACTGACATGTTTAGTCATTTTACTGAAATTGTGAATGGTCTTGAATATCAGGGGCATCCAATCTCAGGACATATGAAGGTCAACAAACTTCTACGTAGACTCTCTAAAGACTGGAATTACATAAAAACTTCAATAAGGGAGACACGGAGGATTGCACCACTCTCTATAGACGAACTGGTTGGAACTCTTCAGTCTTACGAAGTAAAGCACACCAATGAAGAAGAAGATTCAAAAGGTAAGAAATATATTGCCTTAAAGTCTAATGATTATTCTGATGTTACATACTCTGAGGAAGATCTAGATGATGAAGAACTGGCACTCATGATAAAGAGATTCAGAAAGCTGAACAGAAAGGGAAGAAAATTCAATTTGAAGAAACAAAGCTCACAAAGGTTTCAAAACAAATCAACAGAGGAAGATGATTCTAACAAAGAAGTGACTTGCTTTGAATGCAAGAAAAAGGGATACATCATACCCAACTGTCCTCTGTTAAGGAAAAGGAAAGGAAAGAGTAAGAAATACAGGAAGGCACTCAAAGCAGAGACTTGGAGTGATACTGAATGTGAAGAAAGTGATGATGATTATGCCAATATCTGTTTGATGGCAAAATCTGATTCAGACTCAGACCTTGAGACAGATACAGACTCAGACAGTGAGCTTGAGGTTAGTAATCTAAAAATTCCTGTCAAAGTTTCGAAATATATTGATGAACTTTGTCTTAGTCTAAAAACCTCTCTTAAGAGGATCTCCGAATTAAAAAAGGAAAATTCTACATTGAAGCAACAGGAAAAATTTGGAAAGAAAAGTTTGAAAAGTTGATAAAGAACTTTACTATCTTGAAAGAAAACTCAGATTTTGTTTCCAAAGAAAATAATCATTTGAAAAATGATATTTCAAATATATCAAAAAGATTTTCAAATGGTTCTGAAAAATTGGATAAGATTCTTTCAATACAAAGACCCTACTTTGATAAGTTAGGTCTTGGTATGACTTTTGAAACTATTCAACTAATTGATTTCCCAAAGGTGAAGGAAAAAATCAAACAAAGACCAACAAAATTGTTTATAAAAATCATTTCAGAAAATCTTTGTAAAACCCGTTGGCGAAATGCTCTAAAATGTTCTAAGTGTCAAAGCTCGAACATTTTGAGAAAGAATGTCCTTTGGTTTGGAGACTGTTAAAAGAATTGGGCAAAGACTATTTATTGCTCTAACTCTTCTGGACCCAAAATGATGTGGGTACCAAAGAAAACTTGAATTCTTTTTAATTGCAGGTCACTATCAAAAGGAAGATAAAATGGTATCTAGATAGTGGCTGCTCAAGACATATGACAAAAGACTCAAGCTGCTTCATAAAACTTGTCCAGATAGATGGAGGAAAAGTTTCTTTTTGTGGTAATAACAAAGGAAGAATTACTGGTCGTGAAATAGTAAAGATTGGAAGTCTATCAATCAAGAATGTCTCCTTAGTAGAAGGATTAAATTACAATTTACTTAGCATAAGCCAATTGTGCGATACTGGATTCAAGATCAATTTCCAAGAAGGAACGTGCTCAGGAATCAGTAAAGACTTTACTCAATCTTTTACTGGACGTAGACATGGAAATATCTATCTTCTGGATGTGAATCAAGAAAGATCACAATGTTTAATATCAGTACAAGATGAAGCTAATCTATGGCACAGAAAGCTAGGCCATACCAACATGAAGCAAATTACCAAGATCTCTTCCAAGAAACTTGTTCGAGGATTGCCTATTCTCAATTACTTAAAGTCTGATCTATGCACACCATGCGTACTAGGTAAACAGGTTAGAAACTCTTACAAACCAATAAATAAAGTTTTCACTAATCGTGTACTACAGCTTCTGCATATGGATTTATTTGGACCTACTAAAACGCAAAGCATTGGTGGAAAAAGGTTCTGCCTAGTAATAATGGATGATTATTCACGATTTACTTGGGTCTACTTTCTTGCAAGTAAGTCTGAGAATTTCTCTCACTTTTCAAAGTTTGCTAAGAAGGTGCAGAATGAGAAAGGTCATACTATTTCAAGCATTCGTACAAACCATGGAGGTGAGTTTGAAAATCAAGACTTTACTAAATTTTGTGATGAATCTGGTTTTCAGCATAAATTCTCCTCTCCATACACACCAGAACAGAATGGGGTTGTGGAAATGAAGAATAGGTCTTTACAAGAAATGGCAAGGACTCTTTTAATTGAAAGTAATATTTCTTCAAGGTTTTAGGCTGAAGCTGTTTCGACTACTTGCTATATTATTAACAGAGTATTTTTAAGGCCAATTTTTGAGAAAACTCCTTATGAAATTTTTAAAGGAAAGAAACCAATTGTTTCTTATTTTCAAGTATTTGGTTGTAAATGCTTTATTCTGAAGAATGCAAATGATCGAGTTGGTAAGTTTGAAGAAAAATCAGATGAAGGATTCTTTCTTGGTTACTCAACTACAAGCAAAGCCTACAGAGTATTCAACAAGAAGACTCAACCAGGAAGAATCAATGAATGTCAAATTTCAAGACTCTCCACAAATTCAGCCAATTCAGATAAGAATCGAATCTGCTTCCAAACTCTACTAGATTTACCTCTCTTGAAGCGGTTCAAAGTTCAGAAGCAGAACAACAAGTTATTGATGAAGAATCAACTCAAGAAAAAGATCAACAATCTATCAAATTGGCCAGTAACTGGAAGCACAAGTCTAGTCATCCCGAAGAACTCATTATTGGAAACGTTAATGAGGGAATTCGAACAAGATCCAAAAGGCGAGAAGAGTCTAGTGCTGTTGCACTTATTTCTGAAATAGAACCCAAAAACATTGAAGAAGCCTTAGCTGATGAAAGCTGGATTGAAGCAATGCAAGAAGAGCTCAGACAATTCAATATTAACGACGTATGGGAATTAACTCCTAAACCAAAAGGTAAATATGTTATTGGAGCTAAATGGGTTTTCAGGAACAAAGTCGATGAAAAAGACAAAGTGACAAGAAACAAAGCAAGACTCGTGGCTAAAGGATACACGCAAGAAGAATGGATAGACTATGATGAGACTTACGCTCCAGTAGCAAGGTTAGAAGCAATCAGATTATTACTTGCTTTTGCATGTTATAAGAATTTCTGGTTATTCCAAATGGACGTCAAAAGCGCATTCCTGAATGGATTTATTCAAGAAGAAGTCTATGTGGAACAACCTCCTGGATTTGAAGACTCAAAGAAACCAAACTCGGTGTTCGGATCAAGAAAGCTTTATATGGATTAAAAACAAGCTCCTTGAGCTTGGTATGAAAGGCTAAGTAACTTTTTAATTTAAAGTGGTTTCACTAAAGGAAAGGTCGATACTACTTTATTTATTAAAAAGGAAGGTAAAAGCTTTTTACTCGTTCAAATTTATGTTGATGATATTATATTCGGATCATCTAATGAGACTTTGTACAAGAACTTTTCTAAATCTATGCAAGATGAATTCGAGATGAGCATGATGGGTGAACTATCCTTCTTCATTGGTCTACAAGTGAAACAATTGAAAGAATGAATCTTTATTCATTAAGAAAAATATGCGAAAGAACTTGTTCAAAAGTTCGGTCTGGAGAATTGCAAAAGGACTGATATACCTATGTCAAGTTCTTTGAAGATAGACAAAGATGAAGCAGAGAAGAAAGTTGACCAAAAATTATACAGGAGTATCATTGGTTCACTTCTTTATCTTACTACATCTAGACCTGACATATTATTTAGTGTTTGCATATGTGCTAGGTTTCAATCAAATCCTAAGGAATCTCATTTAAGTGCTGCTAAACGTATCATTAAATATGTTGCAACTACTGCTAAGATTGGTCTATGGTATCCCAAAGAAGGAGACTTTACTCTTCTTGGTTATTCAGACGCAGATCTTGCAGGTTGTAGAGTTGAAAGAAAAAGCACTTCCAGCACTTGTCAATTACTTGGTAACATGGCAGTATCTTGGTTTTCAAGGAAGCAAAATACTGTAGCTCTTTCAACAACTGAAGCAGAATACGTAGCCCTTGGAAGTTGCTGTTCTCAAATATTTTGGATAAAATAACAATTACGAGACTTTGGCATCGAAAACTCTTGTACCGAGATCAAATGTGACAATACCAATGCAATCAATCTTACTAAGAATCCTATTATACATTCAAGAGAAAAACATATTGAGATTCGACATCATTTTATAAGAGATCATGTTCAGAATAAAGAAATCTTGATACAGTTTATCGACTCAAAGAATCAACCGCGTACATCTTCACAAAGCCGCTTGAGAAAAGTTTATTTGAGTCTATTTGTTCAAGACTCAACATTTTATCTCTTGAAGACTCGTTGAAGTTCGCACACCAAATGGCCGCCGGGAAACTCTAAGTCCGACAAAGTAACATTTTATCTCTTGACTCAAAAAAGTTCAGACTTAGAAGACCAAACGTCACGACTGTAAGTTATTTCAATTACAGTTCATTTACTCGTTTAAACTAATATCTCGAAAAGGTAAGACTGCTTGTTTATCTCTAATTAATATTATTAAGGCAGTTATTTTTTAAAAAATGGGTGGTTATCGATTTGTTTAAAAAATGCAGTTATTTTTTTAAAAGGAATTTTTATTTTTTCCTTATTGTGACGCTTCAGATACCCCATATCGATTGCCTTTTATACTCTTTCTCCTCCTCTTTTTTACTTTACCCAAAAACCCTAGATCACAAATTTTTCACTCTCTAGAGATTTTCCTTCACAAGTTCTTCTCCTCAAGTTTTCATCTTTCTTGCAATACAAGTGTGAAAGTTCTCTCCAAGAAAGTGACAATGTCGTACCAAAGGAAATCTTCCAGAATAGCAAGCAGGGGACCACAAGGCTTGGGTGAAGGGCCTACGCACTTTGATCTTATTGAAGAAGGAGACTTTCCAAGTGGACAAATGCACCAACATTCTCAACAGCGCACTTCTTCCACTAGATCTCATGTTCGTAACCCTTAACATGCAAAGGAAAACATCATTGAAGATGTATAACCAGTAAGGTCTCTTAAGCCTGTATTTGTTTATAGGCTTTATTCTGCTTTGAAGGAAGGGGGTTCTGCAATGACGTTTATTGATGAGTTCTTGAAAGAGAAAGGTTATAGAAATGAGACTTATTTTCTCACTGTGATGGAACGATCGGGTGTTGTTCCTGTTGGAACAAAGCAAAAGACTTTTGCAAACTTTCCGAGTGACCCTCGCTTTGGTAGTGTAAATCAACCCGAGGGAAAGATGATGATGAGAAGATGTTTGTGCATTTTAAGCCTAGGATGGGTGTGGCTGCAACTCTTCGGGGAAAGAGAGACGAATTGTTTCGATCGGAGGAACACAAGCAGGTGTATGCAAGATTGCTAAAGCGTGGGGTGATGAACCCACGAACTGTGGATTTTGATTTTCTGGATTCGTTGAGCATCAATTTGAGGGAGAAGTTTGAGAAGCTTCAACTTCATCAATTCTGTACTGAGAGCGAGGTTGCTCATTCTGAACTGACGGCTTATTTTTATTCTAACCTCAGTTTTCTTGATGCAAACAGTTTTTCTTTTAGTGTGAGGGATAAAGAGTATGTGGTTGACACAGATACTCTGGCTGACGTTATTGGTGTGGAAAGAGGAGCTTTCCAATCAATTTCTGTGTTTGTTAGCCATGCAACTCTGGAGCTTGCGAGAGACAGAATTGCAGAAGGTCGTCTCTCCTATTCAAGGATGAATGCTTCAAACATTCTGCTTCACAAAATTGTGATCAACTGTCTCAGACCTAAGTCAACATCGAAGACAGATATATCCATTTCTGAAGCAAAACCGATGTATGCCATCAAGATCGGTCTTAACTTTTCCTTGCCCCATACCATCATGTTCCACATGTATAGGTCTATGGCGAAGGACAAGGGAAAACTCCCTTATGCTGCTCTCATCACTCGTTTATTCAAACATTTGAACATTCAGCCTCCTAACATTCTATCTGTGAAGACTATTGATCAAATGGTCATCGGGCTGAGGATAATTACGAAAATGCGTCTGAAAGAACTCAGCAAAAAGCTTGAGCAGTTCAAGGAGAAAACCCCTGTCAAGACTAGACCAGACTCATCTGCTACAAAGAGGAAAAGAAAAGATCCTATGACTGGTCCTACCAAGAAGAGGCGGGCGATCATCTTGGAGGATGAAGATGATGAGGATGATATTCATATCTCTGCCTTTGTTTCCCAGCATTTTGTTCCTGAGTCAGCAGAACCAAAACAACAAGTTGAAAAAGAAACTAAGAAAAGGAACCGGGAGAATGAATCCTTGCAGACAGAAGGAGAAGAAGAAGAAGAAGAAGGAGAAGAAGCCGAGAAGACTCACGGCAATAGAACAACATGCCGAAGAAGATCGAGCGTAGATTCTCCAAATAGAAAATGAGGATCAAAGAAATTTTGACACTGAGGAAACTTCTCGGCAAGAAGAATACTTCTCCCCTCCAGAAGGCATTGAAACAGGGGGAGTTGTTCCAAGAGAAAGTACTCCTCTTCTCTTGACCTTTACTAATGCAAGTGTTAGTCAATCACCTGCTGGTGCAGAGGATGCCCATGCCACTCATTTTCCTGAGGGACAGGCAACATCTCCAAATATTGATCTTCCTGCTGATATTCGCTCCACTGGCTTAACTCCACAATCAGACCGTGTTGATGCAAGCACACAAACTAACAATTCAGGCGATTTTGGAAGGCTACTTGAAATCATTTTGGAGCTCAAAGCCCAGATATATGCTTTAGGGTGTGAATTTCAAACACTGCAGAGTGAGAATCATGCCATGTTCATCTCTTTGCATGATCAAATTAAAGATATTCAACTTCAGGTTCAGGCCACTACCAAAGGCACTACTCTCACTCAACCGCTAGGGAGGATTTGAGGAAATTGGAGGAAACAATCAAGTCTATGGAAGACTTTCAACTTGTTCGCATTCCTCGCGCACCCTGACTTTTTCACCTTTTTATGATGACAAAAAGGGGGAGAAGTTTTTGCAGATTTCCATTCCAAACTTTTAGTTTTTAAACACTCTTTGGATTTAATATTTTGTTTGGTTGTGATTGACTTTATGACTTTATCTTGAGTTTTGGATTGCTTGCTTATTATTGCATTACTTTAAGCTATTAAAATAGATAAAGATAGTTGATTAATATCTATACAGGACTAATTTGTTTTCTGTAGATGCAGATCTGTGTACAAGATAACTTTTACTATCTTTACTCTAATATTTTATGAGATATCATTGCTAGATTAAATGTTGTATTGCAGGGCAATAGTATTCAAATCTGCAGGAAAGTTTTGTCACCATCAAAAAGGGGGAGATTGTTGGAAAAATTCTCTTAAGGTATTTTGAAGTCGACAAAACATTTCCATCAGTCTAGTCTGAAGACTTGCAGACTCTACTGGCAAAGTCTGAAGACCAAAGTCTGAAGATATCAAGACTCAAGTTTCAAAGTCTACTCTCATGGATAGTTTCCAAACCGACAAGTTAAAACTTCTATTCTGATTCTATATAGTATGGTTTTGACTCCAACGGTTAAGGAATATCTCTCGATTGGAATTAGCACTACAAGATCTTATATTCGTATTTGAATAATCTAGATTCTCTAGATTCGCAACTTATATTTGAAAGGTTCTACTTATAGAAACCAAGATCCTGATTGTATGGGCGAACAGGATTGACGGGCTATCAACACTTGCCTTAAAGAGCTCGAGATCTCTCTAAATTGATTATGTCCAACGGGTTGATTGGAAGAACTTCTTTGGAAGGTGCCAACGGTAATGAAGGCATGAAAAAGTATTTAAGAGAGACGCTCAAGTTGTTGAAGGGTGCCAGATAGAAGAATTCCAAAGTCTAAATCTCCTTGTTATTTTGTGATCCTATTTTTCGAGATATACTTGTAATCAAAAGAAAGACTAAAGTGTGGTGAGGCCTTGAGGAAGTGTAGTAGAAACTCTACACTGTGGAATCAAGGGCGTGAGATTGTAAATTCTCTTTTTGATTCTTAGTGAAATCCAGCCAGAGGGCTGTCCGTGCGGGAGAGTGGACGTAGGCTTGGTCTAAGCCGAACCACTATAAATCTAGAGTCTTGATTCTCTATCCCTAATCCTTTTACTTTTCATTACTTTCATTTGCATCGATTATTTTTTTTAAATCCTTAGTCTCTCATCAAAGAAATTGCCTATACATTCGGTTAAAATTTTATAAAAATCGTCTTAGTCACCTATTCACCCCCTCTAGGTGCTCGTACTAGTTCTAACACCAAGAAGATTCTATTTGAAAATTCCTGTGAAGTGTTTAAAGGTGCAAATATTAAGAGTGATAGATTCTAAGGCAGGCTGGTTCCTAGTTTGTGGAACCGTGAACTAGTCCACCTGGTCCTAGACCCAACTAGGAACCAAACTAACTAGTCCGATCCATCCAATCCGATTCTTAGGTGGATCAAGAAATCGGCTCTCTTTTTTTCCCATTCCCCACAATACTTCAAGAGTCATTGAATGGTTTAAACTGATACATGAGTCTAAACATAATTATCATCTCCATGAACAAAGTTATAATGATCATCAAGAACCACGTCAGAGAGGCATCAAGTCTCAAAGGAGGCATGAGCGCTGCGTGTATGAGACTAAGAGAAGTGAGAGTGAGAGTCGTGACCGACAAGCGTGCATGATTGAGTCTAAGCAAGAAAAGAATGGGAATTTGATTTTGGGAATATGGAATAATAAGAATTTAAAAATTAGTCTCATCCAAGTGGTGAGTGGGTGTGTACACATAGAACCGGGAACCCCAACCGATATTCATCGGTTCTAATTTCGAGAACTTCCCAAAACTAATTGATTTGGTCTAATTCCCAATTCAATCTGATTCTTTTCCTCACCCCTAGTAGATAGAGTTAATGTCTCGATAAGGTTCATTGTTATGATGGAGTTCAAGTGTGGCTTGGACTTAAAAGATTCTTGTGATGGGTGAGCCCATGAGGGGCCGTGGAAGAGTGGCGGTGAGAAGTTTCCATCAAAGCGATTGTGATTGGCCCAAACCCGAGCAAAAGTAGAGATTGGTGAGAATAAGTTACATTTTTTAGCCTATATAGGAAATTCTATCCAAGTGAGTTTCCTAATTTAAATAGGTTTCTTAGTCTGAGTGGTTTCTAGTTTGGATTTAAATATATATCCAAGTAGATTTCCTAGTTTTAGTCAGCTAAAAGGGGTTTCTAGTTTGGATTTAAATATATATAAGATGGATTTTGGCTTTTGCACATTAGAATGAGCAAAGGAACTTTAGGTTGTAATAATCGATCATGTGGTGTGCTCGTGAATTATATCTTAAAGAAATTGCCAGTGTCGTGAAGCCAATGAAAAAATTGAAAGATTATTTCATAAAAAATTATGAGATTGTTTTTCCGAGTGTATTTGAGTGACTCAACTATACTTGTGATTACCACTATATCGCTTGTTTTATAGTAAAATTATATACTAGTCTCCCCATGAAATAGGTAATGCCAACCGAACCTAACCGAACCATGTAAAGTCAGTATCCGATTTATTTTTCGTGCTCTATTTATTATTATTGCTTGTTTTTTACAACATTTAGAACCAATTTAGATGAATCATATGCAAGAGAAATAGCCTTACCCAAAAGTTCCCATTACTCGAGTAGATATATGAGTATCTGTATCAAAAGCAAACTTTGCAAGTCCAAAATCTGCAACCTAAAATCAGAATTTCAACTTTTAAATTCATATCCAATAGCTTCACACTACAATATTAGATTATGCATTAAAAGTTCATCATAACTCCAAAAATAATTTCACGACTAAAACTCTATTATTTAGCTCTCCAAATGATTTCATCAAGAAATCAACTTTTGCAACCTAAAGATGTTTTGCCATTTCTCTTGGCTTCGGCTTATAAAAGGATATTGGAGGGATGCAAAGCTTTTCAAGATATGGAGTAGTTCGCTAGCTTAAGAAGCTAACTGAATAATGTGGCAATGAATTCCATAAACAATTTAGATCACCGATATTATCATGTAATGATTAAATAGTTGCACATCGTACCTTTGCCTCAAAATTAGATTCCAGAAGAATATTAGCAGCCTTGATGTCACGATGAATGATTTTGGGATTACCTGAGAAGTGAATCCAATAAAAAACGAACCGCGAAACTTATCATAAAAATAAGGTTTAAAAGAGCGTACTTACATTCCTCATGTAGATATGCCAACCCCCTTGCAGAACCTAAAGCAATCTTCATCCTCATAGGCCAAGTCATAGTTGGGCGATCCTTCCCTGCAATGACATTTGCCAGTTCCAACGATTATAATGTTTTCAATAAGCCAAAATAACTACACATACTTTGTTGCCTACGCATGCGCATTGCAGTGGAGATCAAGTTAGCTGATTATTATGAGATTCCACCAATATCACCTGAGATTTTTTTTTCCCTTTTTTATACTTTTTAGTGGACTTTTGCCGCATACCTGGAAAAGGCTAGGCAATTGTCGTCGTCACTAACAACAGCATTTGGAAACAGTGATCCAATTTGATTAAGTGAAAAATGAAATTCAACATAATCCCAGCATACTGCCAGATAAACAACTTTGATATACAAATCCCTTACTCCAGAATAGAGGGAACATATAGACGAGTCCACAATTCCAGCAGCACTTAAAAAGGCATTGACCATAGAATATCAAAGTTGTATGGTAGCTAGAGTCCCACAGCGAGAGAGAGAGAGAGAGGGCATCATCGGATGAAAGACGTACATGTATTCCTCTAAAGTCATACTCACCGTTCAAATGAAATTCCAACGTGCTATTTGGAACACACTCATATACCAAAATTCTATGAGGACCGGAAATGCAGTAACCAATAAGCTCAACAAGGTTTCTGTGATGGATACGGCTAATGATCTCGACCTCTGCTTGAAATTCCCTCTCTCCTTGTCTGCTTTCAGCTTTTAACTGCTTGATTGCAACTACTTTCCCGCTCAAAAGTACTCCTCTATGAACATAGCCAAAACCACCTTGGCCAAGTAGGTTGAGATTGGAGAAACCGTTTGTTGCTATTTTTAGTTCTTCATACGTGAATGTGTCCTGTGAAAGACCTAATGCCATGCCTGGAGATGATACCGAAGGTGGTCTTAATGAACACATATTTGTTATTGAGAATGGCCCAGAAGGAGTCAGACTTCAGGAACTCGACACAATAAAATTACGAAGAATTTACGAATTTTAAGAGCTCGCATTCAAGCATAGAAATCTCACCTGCAGGCCTCTGTGGAGGATAACTCCCCAACTCAAGCCACCGCCTCTTCCTTCGATATAGAATCACGGATATGCACACCCCAACCAGCACAATGAGCCCCCCAATCCCTATCCCCACTATCAGCGCCAGCTTCCACGGCGGCAATCCCCCGTTCAGAGACGCCGGTGGAGGAGAGGTGGAATTAGTCGACTGAGTGGGGGAAATCGATGACGGGGCGTGGCCCATGGGAGGCTCCGCACTCGCCGGTGGGGGAGGACTCGCCGGCGCCAGACTCGGTGGCGGGGAAAGCACCTTCCTTGCCGGCGGGGGAGGACTCGCCGGCGGGCATGGGTCATAGAGTTTCGCCGCCCGAGGGCAACCATCAGCCCCTGGCGTCCCTGGCGTCCCTGGCACTCCCACCACCATCAGAGGCCCACGAGTTCGAAGCGTACGACGTTGCTCGGAGTGGAATGAAAATTGTTTTCACATATTTATGGGGAAGTTTTGGACGGATGTGTTTCGAGTGGATGTGTGAGAGCTGGAAAAGTCAGGGAGAGGGCTGGAAGGAGCATCCCATACACACGCATGATATATATATGTGGAATATGTTCTAATAGTTCGTATTTTTACAAAAATCAAATTGTAGGAATAGCATGAATTTAAAAAAATTTCTTGAAGGTTAAAATTGTATTTAAACTCAAACAGACATGGTCTAAATTAGGCTGCAAGGATGAGAATTTTGCTATATTGCATACTTTCTTAAGCCGAGCATGGACTGTTTGTGACATGCTGGTTAAGAATAAAGACTGATTAATCAACTTATGCCTTTGCTAAATCTAGTTCCACGGCTTGTGCTACTATCTTCTTTGGGAAAATGTAAGGGACGAAGAAAAGAAAAGTGGAAAGAATCGAGGTTGGATTTCAAAAGCAAAGCATAAATTGTGTCGTGTACTTGGGACTTACATACTGAAGATTTTTGTAAGTTTTTAAGCCAATAAATTTTCTCGTAAGATTTGTGAATTGCAGGAAAATTGTCCATAAACTCTTATACCTATTGTACATTTATTAATTCGATTATAAACTTTTCAATGTTGTCAATTAAGTCCATCCAGCCAAGTTTGGTAAAAATAACTTATGTACATGCCCGTCGTCTTATGTAGTAGGGTTAGTGCTGATATAGACAATTTTTAATATTCCTCTTTTATGTGCTTTTTTTGGGTCTCACGTTGGCCGTGGAGGCCTCACTCATGGCCAAGAGGCCATCGCATCCCCTCTAGCTATGGGCAAGGTGGTTTTCTCCCAATTCTGGCAAGGGTGGCCTCACGCTCGCTCACGGCTAGCAGGGTTGCAAAGCCCTCACCTAGGGCCTCGCTGCAGCGACCCAAAAAAAGCATAGAAAAAGGGAAACTAAAAAATTCAAAATAAAAATAAAAATTCTATGAAATATTAAAATATGACTAAAAATTGTCCATGTCAACATCAACCATTTACGTTAGTGATTTCTAGTCAAAATTGACAATTTCTTGCTAACATTGGCTGGATAGACTCCATTGGCAAAATATGAAAAGGTTTAGACTCAATTGAGAAAATCAAAAAGTCTAAAACTGAATTAGTAAAAGTGCAATAAACTTACGACTTTTTGAATAATTTTCCCGTGAATTCCTTTGTAAGATTGGATGATTAAGTTTAACGAGGAAATGTGAGGACCAAACAATGCAATTGAGGACAGGGAAATACTGTGAGCGTTTGACTGATTTAAATATGGCTGTAATGTCTGTTTTATTGCTCATTCAATAGTAGAATCATGTGGTACATTTGTCGTAGAATTGGTCATACCGATTGAACCACTTAAATCTGGTGTACTATTTATTTTTTTGTTTTGTTTATTTTATTATTTGATTACTGAAGCGCAAATTATATTTAACGTCTGTCGTAACCAATGATTAACTTAGAGCCAATGAACCAAGCTGTTGACGGGTCAACGACGACCGCCGTGTCATCTCACTTTTTCTAAAGCCACTTTTTTTTTTTACACCACTTTGTCGAAAGATAGGATTAAGTGTGTCGTACGCCAAGGAAAATCAAGATTTTCTAACGTGGAACATGGGAGCGCGGTCATCAAGAATCTGTTCATTTTGTGAATGCGAACATGATCATATTTCTCCAAGTCCAGCTCAGTTGAGGTCACAAGACTATCATGATGGATCAATCGATCCAAATCAAATTCCATTTATTTCACAAAAAATAAAGGATTTAGAAAATATTTTTCCTAATCAAAATGATTACATATATCATTTACAAAATGAATGAACAAAAAAAAATTCTTAGGCATTAACTGTAGTCGATAATAAAAAAAAAAATCTTTTACTAATTATTTCAAATAATACAAACTATTATTTTTAGTAAAATCTTTTCTAAATTATTCATTTTTTACCTAACAAAAGGAGCATAGGATCAAATCTTTCCCATGCTATTAGTATGTGCATATTTAGAAAAATGGTAGGCATTGATCATTCAAAATGCATTTGGTTTTGTTGGAATATATTACGCAAAAACGACGGAATCTTACAATTTTTGTCAACGCGAAATCACCAGAAAAATAAACGATAAATAATAAGGACTTCAAAAATTTATGTGGTTCGGTCCGAATATCCGTACCTACGTCCATAGGGAGAGCCAGCAGCAAATAATCTACTATAATTGGAGAATCGGAGTTTACAATCACTCATACGTTCAAGTATTTCCCACACCTAGATTTAACCACAAACCTAAAGTGTCTATAAATAAACAACTCACTTTGACATAAACTCACGGCGCAAAATTACCACGCGTTCAATTTAAAAACAAAAACACGCGCGGCTCTCTGTAGCTTGACGTGTGCGGCTTCTTAGTGCAACTCCTTTTCTTTCATAGGGTTTCTAAGCCGCTTCATGCACGCTGAAAAAAAGGAAATTCGTGTGCCCAAAGGTCAAATATTTGACCTGAGCCCAGCAACTCTTTTTTCAAGTATACGTGCCGAGAGGTTTCGGCAGCTCTTCTTCCTGGAGACGTTACCTTTTATTTATATGTGTGTGCCCAAAAATCAAGATTTGACTTTCGGCCCGACGTAACAAACCTTATTCGGCCTCCTGCAGATAAAGAAAACTTTGCTCCTTTTATTTTATTCTATTTTATTTCCTCCTTTGTAAATCTTCAAGAGTCCAGCACAACTTTTCTGTTGACCGAAAACATCCAAACGAATTGCGTTTTGCAAACGCTCAAACTCGAGACATGATTTAACAGGTTTAAAGGATTTTGCCTTGAAGCTCGATTTGGTTTGGCATCTTGGAAAGTAGACTGTGAATTGCTTGACTAGCCCAAATATTGCTCTCTTTGTTTATGGTAAGGAATTTAACAAAACTTTCGGCCCCCAGGAAGAAAAAAACGTACTTTATCGGACGAGAGTGTTATCTAATTCTACGCCAAGAATTTTTGTTTAGATAGACAAATCAAGAAACTTTGTGTCACTGTTTTCATATATCTTTAAACTTTACTTTTAAAGATATGTTATAGTGTTGACCTATTTTCTAAATCATTCATTTTTCACAAAAAAACGGAATTTATGAAAAAATTATTACATTTTGATTGTAAATTTCATACGTCAATATATGTAATGTCTAACCGTAATTTCATCCATTATCCAGGTTTCTTGTCATGACTTTTTTTTTATCAATGATTATGTCCGGGTCGTGGTATTTTGTATATTAAGAACAACTGCGTGTGAATAATAAAATGCTGATTTTGTAATTTCATGGGGTTTGTTTTTTGTTCCTAGAAAAAATGGGGAAAAATGTCGAATATGAGTCGTTCCAATCGACCTTTTAGCGAGAAAGGAGGGTCATTTCGGCCGTTTTCTGAAGTTTTCTGGAGAGATTTAACTGTTTTTGTTTTTGGGCGTGTAGAATGCTCTTTCCCAATAGAAGACCTGAAAATGATCGAAGGAAAACATTAAGCAGGTAAAAATTTCTAAAATTATCACCATTGCATTTCTTTTTACCCTGTTTTTGCACTTCATTACGTAATATATTCGTGACGCTATAAAATAATTTTGACGACCTATTATGATATTTTCTATATCATAAAGGTGAAAAATCACAATTCTTTTTTATCAGTTAACATTAACAAACCCATGATTGCAGCAGAAAATAAAATAAATTGGTGCGGATAAGAATTATGTGGAAGAGTGTCGAAATAATATCCAAAGGCTGCGGATTTGTTGAAGGATAGCTGCGAGTGGTGATAAACACGACCGGTGCGTCTGAAGTTGCCACGATCATCAAGGGATAGGCCCTCTTGGGTGCTTTTTAGATAACAAAAGCTCCTATACCAAATTAGAAAATTTAATCCAAAAACTTAAATTGATAATTAGAAAAATATAAAGAGCGTATAAATTTCATTGTCAAGCTTAATTGAGCCATGTGGCTGCTATGGTGGAAAGGCAATTATATGTAGGAATATCCAAATATAGGATGAGAGGACTGTCACTCTTAACGCGAACTATAATAAGTCGACGAGTGCCCGAACGATATTGTAAGTCCGAATGTCACTGGAAGAAAAAACAGATGGGTAAATGACGATGCTTCTCTGCTGGTGTCGATGGAACTTAGACACAATGCACGACGCGCAACAACCACGAAGAACACCGTATGCATGGAGGCTTGCCAATATATTCTGCTTATAAACAATGGAGGCGACTTGACCTGCGCTTGGACATGATGTGAAAAGCAGAACAACGACCATCCGGGCGCGCGTAATACGCGCTGTCTCTTTTTCAAAAGCCACTTGTTGCGGTACAATAAAATAAAAGTGCGTCGTCAGCACCACATTTTCCGCCATGGAAAACGAGAGCGTGGGCCATCAAGCGTGACAGCTCATGTTGGGAACGCGATGTCGATCTGATTCCCGCCCCTCCAAGTCCAGCACAGTTGACTTCACTAGTCAATCAATCATCCATCGACTTCTGTAGGAATCGCTCAACGTATCATCCAAGCCAATGGACCACCGTCTTACTGATCTATCAATGATGCCAATGATTCAGAACACCATCAGAACCCCGATACCCCCCATCCGCGAGCTACCGGAGAGCAACGGAACCAAGGCGACGCTCTTATTAAAACATAAGAACCTGCTATGGTCAGTCCAATCCATGAAAGCTAAACTGTACTCAGTTAGAGAATGCCATAATCGTACAACACGGAAAAAATATAAAGACGGCAACAATTCATCCCAAAGAGCTTTGAATTAGAGATAAGCTAGTTGCTGAATCCTCAATCCGAGTGCCGGGCCAGTTCAATCCGATTCGTCCTCAGGAACCAAGAACCACACCGATTATTCCTGATCTTAAAGATTTGAAACTGCGAATCGGACCAATTATTTCCGCGGGAACCACCCAAAACTAACCAGTTTAGTCTGGTTTCCGGTTCAACCTGAGACCGGTGCTCACTTCTAGTTTTTACCATATGGAAATTATGTATTCTCGTAGGACAATAGGACTACTTGCATTTCCTTGGCATAATTCTAGTAATGAATGGCCATATCATACCGTAAGGGCAAAAATGTGGGAACATATCTGGATCTAGGCGTGCACACAGAAGGAGGAAGCTCATTTTTCATGTACTTTAATATCATGGATCGGGGAAATATCAAATCCCGCGCGGATGGAATCAATCGCATTGCACAAAAGCCACGTTCCATCGGGGAACTATAACAAATGATGGAACCTCGTCACTGAACAAAATAAAGTCATGACGCCTACTCACTCATAAAAAAGTTGGAGGAAGAAATCGATAGTAGTACTCCATCAAGCACATTCTATCACAGAGACAATGACACCTTGTGGGTGTCCTATTCTGCCAAAATTAACATGTTTGTTGTCTTGAGGTCTCTGTGGATGATGGGCGGCTCACAACCTTTATGCAGACAATCCAAACCTGCAATATTTGCAAAATCTCCTTTAACTATGCAGATAATTGCTTGCTATATTTAAATGATCTGGATCGCTGCGTCTATTCTTTAGATTCCCCAAATGTTACCAATGAGTACTGCATCACAACTTTTGAAGTTCGCCAAGCAGACTTTCAAGGTAAATCTCCCTAAGATAACGGCTTTACTATCTGTTTATCATGCTTATGGCTGCAATTCTTGTCTGTCTATTCTCTCGCTTTCTTGTAGGATCACTTTGTGACTTGCCAGAACTTACAAGGAAAACATGGTTTCAAGGGACACAGTGGACTCTCGCGAAGGTAAAAACAGACAAGTTGCCACTTTGTCTTTCTTGATGTAACTATCCTAGAAATGTCATCAAACATCTATCAACAAGAAGCAGAAGAAGAGGCCACCCCTGATCTGTTTCCTTTTGATCAACCAAATTGTAGCCAGAGCACACAAGAGCACTGTAGAAGGCTGAAACCGATGCAATGACCGGGATGGAGATGGGATTTTCATTCTTCTGTAGGCAACGATCTGGCAGGCCAAGATCTGGGTTGCCGTTCAAGCTTCAAAAGAAAAAAAATAAGGTAAGTAGCTGGACTTAAGTGCTGTGGTAGCTTTTTGCAGACATGTTCATCGCAATAAAACATGCGGATGATTTTTACCCTCTAAATAAAGCTATGAAAGAAAGAGCAGAAGAACAAGCCTCAAGTTCAAAGTCTAGTCCAGTAACCCTTTTCATGAGAAGATAAATGGATACACTCACACATTAGTATGAGCTATACTGATGCCCGGAATTGAGGTATGAGTTAACTAAAGATAATTAATTGAAACAGCTAATGAAAAGCTTTACTTTTTTCGGCTCATCTGCCTAAATTATTCATTACTGAAAATTTGATCCAGTGTTAAGGGAATGATAATTTATTGGCTTCCTGTTTCGTTCGTAGTTTCATGCTTTTTTTTTTTATTTTCTTGATCCAATATTGACTATAGCGGCTTGTGGAACATATATAACCAGTCGCGAGCAAACCGATCTTAGGAAGTTATGCCCTGATTAAATTCATCTCTCTAGTTCAAGACTTATAAAGATCCAAGTCAATCTCGATAATACAATCTAAGGAAGTTGCGCGTCGGCTTGGCTTGACTAATAAAATGGAAGAATTTTTGGCGCTAGCACTAAGTTTTTGTGTTCATTGCTTTCATTGTCTGACTGAAGCAAGGGTCTGCCAAATCCCCCGACGAAAACGGAAATAATTTTCTTATAAACGGAGAACATGAATCTTTTTTCACAAAATCTTGCACGCCCTCCGCATTAATTTCTGTATAAAAAAAAAAAAAAAAGGAGTTTCAAGAAAATTTTACATAAGAAACTCTACGAGTAAAAACCGCCACGACCTCAATCAACTTGATAAGCAGTTTCAAGAACAAAACTAGGGGTGTAAAATGGGTCACGGACCTATTTTTGGACTCGTATTTTATTTATATGGATTGCATATGGCTCAGATATTTTTAAAGACCCAACTAAAAATGAGTCTAAAAAGTGAGTCTGATTTAAACGGGTCAAAAATAAATCAGAACTTATGATCCATTTTCGACCCATTTAAAATATTATGCGACCCACTTAACAGAAGTGCAGGGGAGATGACGAACTATTTTCCTCATCCTCGTCAATGACTAAAGCTTCCGCGATGCAAGCAGCCAGCCGCTCGCCTCCGCACCACCTCCGTCACGTCTCTCTTCTCCTCACTTAGGTCAAGCAATTTCCATCTGTCTTTATTTTTTCCCTTGTCTCGATCTTCATCATGTCCCTGTCCTTGACACAGATCCTTCCCGCCTCCTGCTTCAATGCCGCACCTCTGCGACCTTCATTTGAGGCGGACCAAAATATTCCGTGTTTAAATGCTCCAACAAAACTAGGATGAGTAATGCTTCGGGTATAGCTAAATTGATGAGTAATACTTCGGGTGTCTTTTCATTAAAGACAGAGATGGACCGAATAATATTTAACCCGTTGACAATGTATATTTTGCAGAGTTAATGAAGAGAAATTCCTAGCGGGTGCACTTAATTTGGCAAACTATTTGGTAAATCGATTCCATTGACTACTATTTCATACCAAACTCCCAAAAAAGTATGGTTAGGTAAATATTGACAATAAAATTATATTCGACGAGTATCTAATACTACTATGTAGGAGAAATTGTGGCAGTATTTATACAAATTTGGATGATGTTTTTGCTCAATGTAAATTTACAACCAAAAACTCCTAAGGTAGCAAGTACTTGCACGAACGAGGCGAAGCTTGTAGAGGCTACAGTTGTTGTAGTTGCTAAGTTTGACAAGTTGAGTGTTCGATCTCCTAGCATTTATATAAATACAACTGTGGTTTTGTTTTATTTATGGTTGAGGAGGTTATATCAAAATGTTCTTGTGGAGTAATTAAAGTTGTAGATAGAGTTGGTGTCTTGATGAGGTCACTAAATGAAGCTTAAGCGTAGCTTAGGCTCGGCAGATGCCTGTGACAGGTGAGCCCATGATTGGTTGTAGGATAGTAACAATGGTTAGTTTCCATCAAAGTGGTTCTGATTTTGCTCAAGTCTCGAGCAAAGATGGATATTGTTGAGAATAAGTCACAAATTTGAGCTTGTATATAAAATTTGTTCGAAGTAGTCTCCTAATTTATGTAGATTTCCTGGTCTGAGTGATTTTCTAGCTTGAGTAGGTTTCCTAGTTTGAGTCTGTTAAAAGGGGTTTTCTAGGTTGGATTCAGTTATATATAAGGTAGATTTTGGCTTTAGCACACCATAATAATCAATTGCACGGCGTACTTGTGAATTACATCCTAAAGACATTGCAAGTGTTGTGAAGTCGATAGATCTTAAGGTAAGATTTGTGATTCTTTTGTGAGATTGAGATGTTTTTTCGAGGGTGCTTGAGTGACTCAAGTATACTTGTAATTATTATTATATCGCTTGTTTTATAGTGGAATTCTATCAT
Organism: Eucalyptus sp. ANBG9806169; assembly: GCA_014182395.1. Classification (NCBI taxonomy): domain Eukaryota; kingdom Viridiplantae; phylum Streptophyta; class Magnoliopsida; order Myrtales; family Myrtaceae; genus Eucalyptus; species Eucalyptus sp. ANBG9806169. The sequence continues at coordinate 38,617,439 of CM024582.1, forward strand.
GCTCTCCCTAGAGTGTAGGTCCCACCAACCGATCCGAATCATGTAAAGTCAGTATCCGATTTATTTACTTATTCTATTTATTATTATCTTCAAATCGCTTGTTTTTGTTTTTTTCAAATAATTAGTACCAATTTAGACGGACTATACACAAAATGGCCTTACCCAAAAGTTCCCATTACTCGAGTAGATATATGAGTATCTGCATCAGAAGCAAACTTTGCAAGTTCAAAATCTGCAACCTGTCAAGATGTTGGCTTTTACAATTCACATCCAAATCGCTTCACACTGATATATTAGATTATGTATTAAAAATTCATCACAACTTCAAAATTAGCTGCAAGACGATAGTTCTCCATATGATATCATCAAGAAACCCACTTTTGCAGCCTAACAATCTTTAAGCTTCGGCTTATACAGAGGACATTGGAGGGATGCGAATTGCTTTTTGAGATACGAAGTAAATCACTAGCTGGAGGAGCTAACCGAATAATGTGATAGTGAATTTCATAAACAGCCTAGATGACTGATATTATCATGTAATGGCTAAACGGTTGCGTATCATACTTTTGCCTCAAAATTGGATTCCAGAAGAATATTAGCAGCCTTAATGTCACGGTGAATAATTCTGGGATTACCTAAGAACTGAATCCAATAAAAAAAAACCGCAAAACTTATCAAAATAATAAGGTTTAAAAGAGCAATCTTACATTCCCCATGCAGATACGCCAACCCTTTTGCAGAACCTAAAGAAATTTTCATCCTTATAGGCCAAATCATGGTTGGTTGATCCTTTCCTGCAATAATATTTGCCAATTATAACAACGATTGTGTTCTCGATCAGCTTTTGAGCTTCAAAATAATCTTGCATCTTATGTTGCCTATGGATGCGTTCTGCAGTGGAGATCAAGTTAGCTTATTATTATGGGATTTCACCCAAAATCACCTGAGATTTATCCCCTTTTTTCTAATTTTTAGTGGATTTTTGCCACACCTAGAAAAGGCCAGGCGGTTGTTGTTGTCATCGACAACAACGTTCGAAAACAATGATAACAAATTGATTAATCGAAAATGAAAATCAACAAAATCCCAGCGTATTGCCAATTTGTTAGATAAGCGGCTTTGTTATATAAGTCCCTTGTTCCAGAATGGTGGGAGCATATAATCGAGTCCACTATTCAAGCAGCACTTAAAAAAGGCATTAACCATAGAATATCAAAGTTGATAGTAGTCAGAATCCATACATACCGACAAAAGTTCAAGTCTGAACTTGGAAAAAGGGTAACAGAGAGAGAAGGTGGTCGATGTTAGAAAGGGCATCATCTGATGAAAGATCAACACGTATTCCTCCGAAGTCATACTCACCGTGCAAATGAAATTCCAACGTGCTATTTGGAACAAACTCATATACCAGAATTCTATGAGCGCCAGAAATGCAGTAAGCAACGAGAGAAACAAGGTGTCTGTGATGGATGCGACTGATGATCTCGATCTCTGCTTGAAATTCCCTCTCCCCTTGTCTGCTTCCTGATTTTAACTGTTTGATTGCAACTACTTTCCCGCTCGAAAGCACTCCTCTATGAACGTAGCCAAAACCACTTTGGCCAAGTAAGTTGAGATTGGAGAAATCATCCGTTGCAATCTTTATCCCCAACCAGCACAGTGAGCCCCCCAATCCCAATCCCCACTATTAGCGCCAGCTTCCATGGTGGCAACCCTCCATTCGGAGACGCCGGTGGAGGAGAGGTGGCGTTGGTCGATGGAGTGGGGGAGTTCAATGACGGGTTATCGCCGGTGGGAGGCTTTGCACTCGGCGATGGGAAGGACTCGCCATCAGGGGAGGTCCTCCCACGATCGAAGGTGGGGGAGGACTTGCCCTCGGGGGAGGACCCGCCGTTGGGTCAGGAGGAGAAGGGGAACAATTTACGGTGTTGGTATTCACCGGCCGCCGAACGCAATTTGCCATGAGAGGCCCACGAGTTCGATGCGGACGACGTCGCTCGGAGTGGAATGAAAATTGGTTTCAGGTATTTTGGGGGAAGTTTTGGACGGACGTGTTTCGAGTGGATGAGTGAGAGAGCTGGAAGGAGCATGCCATATATATATATATATATATAAAGAATATGTTCTAGAAGTTTTCGTATTTTTACAAAAATCAAATTATAGGAATCGTATGATTTAAAACAAAAATATTATTGAATGTTATAATTGTATTTGACCTCAAAGAGATATGTTTTAAATTAGGCTACTAGGATGAGAATTTTGCAATATTGCATACTTTCTTATGTTAGACATAAAACTCATGATGCGGAAGCCAGGATCAATTCAAGACAAACCTCCAGCCATTGTTCTTGTAATCACGTTCGTCTGAAAAACCTGAAATCAAAGAAAAATTGGGGACTCGCACTACTAACCCAATTCACTCTCATCGATGGTGTATTCTCGAATGAGAGAGTTTGTGTTAGACATTGTCATCACCCGTCGAAATGAACGTACGTTCCTATTTATACATCGTCTTCCATCAAGACGATTACCAAATGGGCGGTTGTCACGAAAGTGCAAGCGTGGAAACACTTCATGTTGAACAGTCGCAACCTTAAGAGAAAATGTGGATCTAAAATGTGGGATCACCAAAAAATAAATAACATTCTCCCACTTAATCCCATCATTTTCATCATACAGATTATCCAACTAATTCCACGAAAACTTTATGCTTAAAGAAAAGAAACAAAACACATGGATCATGGCGACATGTCCTCTAAGAGTGAGTAATATCTTCCATGTATCACAATGCATCTTATTTCTTTAATGTCAGCCTATATGTGACAACATATCTTAATGAATAAACCCCATGTTTATTCCAACCAAGGTTAAATGTTATTCTCATAAACAACAAAATGTGTACACCAAAATTGAGAATCAACATTACAACTGAATAAGAGTTTCATACAACAAAAATCGTTCATACGACGACAAATCACATGATGGGTGTCGAGACCAAATTTTCGGGTGCATGATCCACCTAGGGTTTGGCTAATGGATTGCTAAGCCTAAACTTAGCTCGGGCTCTCCCAAGCCCATACCAATTCGCGACTTTAAATTCAAGTTTTTAACATGCAATTGATTTTTTAATTGGGAGTCGCTACTAATCTATTTTTTGGTGGGTCGATTAGAAACCTAAGTAAAGTAATGGGAGATTTACTTTACTCCTACGAACCTGAGACTATGGGTACGGGGACTTGGTTACACTAGATTTCTCTAATGCCCTTTCGGTACCTTTTCTTTTATTTTTTTAAAAAAAATGTTTTGCAAGCAACTTGAATTGATTTCAATTTATTTTCCTAACATGTGAGGTGTTCATGCGGGTGCGCAAACCATTAATTTAACACCCAAGTAAAGCAATTAAATAATGCAGAACTTACCTCAAAGCAACGAAAGCATCTGCGTTGTTAGATCAAAATTCACATCAGCAATCCTAGATATGATTTCTAATTAACAAGCAATCACTCAATTTTTTTTGTTTTCATTTATTCAATGAGAATCATGCGATGCAATGTTACTAATCTAACATGAGTTGATATGACATGGTAACATGACCTAAACTATATGACATGAGTAAAGGTAATTTCTAAAGAAATGCAATAATTAAATATGCAATCTAAATTAATCAAATGACCTAACTCTAATGACAGGCAATTTCTAATTAAATGAACTTAATAATAATCACTAAATGACGTGCATTTCATGAACCTAATTCTATATGACGTGCACATGAATTTTCTATTCTAGAAAAATGCAACATATTCTAGAAATTGAAACTAATTTATCCTAAACAAATTTTTATGAAATTCGAAATTAAGGAAAATGCAAAATATAATTATCTAGATTGAGATTCTATCTAGTTTATATTAAGGATCGAGTCGAGACTAAATCCTAATTTAAACTAAGATATTATCTTAACCTAGCAAGTTCTATCCTAAGATGCAAAAATCAATCTAGACTTAAAATAAAACATGTAATTTATTCTAAAATGCCATGACGTGCAAGTAATGCCTTAATTCCTAATTTTTTATGAAATTCGAAATTAAAATTAAACATGCAATTCAGATAATAATATAATTAAAAAAAACTAACACCCTAAATGAATGCACTTTTTCTTTTCTTTTTCATGACTCAAAATAAAATCCATATTCTAATCAAGCAAGATAATAAGAAGAACAAAACCTAATCCTAATTCGAATTTTTTTTATTTTTACCTTTTACGAAAATAAAACCGACTCAAACACCATGACATCAAATCAACAAGATAAGATTGATATCCGAAAATTGGAAACCATATCTCGCGCATGAGATCGGGTTGGCCAATTTAAAAATTAAATCGCGAATCGAATCTCGGGCGTGAGATCGGTTGTCGATTTTTGCGAGATTGTGAGTCGGATTTCGGGCGCGAAAATCTGGACCACTGTCAATCCCTAATTTGAGGCACTTTCACGTCGGAATATCAATCATATATCAATGAATAAATTCACTAAAAAACAAGATGTAAAGGAAAATAATAAAATAAAATAAAATAAAAATAAAACTGAATAAATAATAAATAAGAAAATCTGCCTAATTCTTTTTTCCTCTTTTTGCTTTTTTTTTTTTTCCTTTTGTTTTTCCTTCTTTTCACACGCTCATGGGTGTGGGTCGAGGGCAGCCAGTCGTCAGCCCGGTGAAGGGCTCCGGCGGAAGCAAGGGGCAGACCGGCGGTGACAGCACAGGGGCGGAGCAGAGGACTCGGGTCCGACAGTAGGAGGTGAGTCGCGTGCGGGCGGCGTCCGGAGCGGCTGAATCGCAAGGGCTTGAGCTGATGTAGGTGGCTGGAATAGGGGCAGAGGCATGCGGGCAGTCGGCGCAGATGGTGCGACGATGAAGATGAGGACGCGGCTGCTGAGGGGGCGTCGCTCGAAGGGCAGCGACAAGCGAGCCGGCAGAGATCTGGGCCTGGCGTCACGGTTGAAAGGGCCCGGATCGGCAGTGCCTCGGCAATCACGGCGGATGTGGCGTCTGGAGCGGCAGAAGTGTCGCTGATGGGTTCGATGGAGACGAGCTGCGGGCGGTCCGAGACGTTGGATGTCGCTCGGGTGTGGAGCTCGGACCTGATTTTGGCGTTGCAGGTCGGAACAGGCAGTGGGCTTCGGGCGGAGCAGGAGCAACGTGAGGCTCTGGGTCACCCGGCGGTGTGAGCAGGGCAGCGAACCTGGGTCAACTCCGCAGGTGGCGGTGTGGCGTCACGGCGGGGCTTGGCGCAGCTGGGTTGCAGATCTGATGCAGCAAATTGGGCAGTGGGTCAGAAAGGATCCGCTAGGCGTCGGAGCAGCGTGCAGGGCGACGGTCGCAGGTCAACGGACGCGGGTGCTTGCGGGCTCCAAGCGAAGGCTGGCGGAGACGCGGCGGTAGGGACCGGCGACTCGGGCGGCAGGCGGAGACGTCGGCTCTCCGAGGAAGATGAACAGGACCTCCTCTGTTCTTTGCTTTTTTTTTTTCTTTCTTTTGCTTTTTCCCTTTCCTCTCTCCTCTGTAGCCGCACACTTTCCTCTCTTCGTACTCTCTCACGTGTGTTTTTCTTTTGACTTTTTGACCTTCTGCAGGACCCTTGCAGAAGGAAAAAGAACCAAAACCCTTTTAAAAAAACTCTTCTACACGGCAAGCCAAAAACCGAAGCTCCTCTTTCTTTTTGTGCTCTCCTCTTTTTCAAAGAAAAAGCCAAGCCCCCTTTTATAGGTGAAAGACTTGTGATTTCAATTCAATTTTTTCCGAATCCGAATCCACATCGGTAACACTTTTTCACCAATTTTATCCCATATTGATAAGGATTGAAGACTTTGATAAAAAAATTTCTCTAAATCTAAATCTTACCTAGATAAATCGCAATATTTCGTCATATCCACCCAAAAATTCATCATATCTCAGAAAAATTTTGAATTTCTAATCTCAAACAAGATAATTTCTTATCATTTAAAAGTAGGCTTGGCCAACTAATTTAAACCCATCCGCTACCGATTCAAAAAAAAACAAAAAATGCAAATAAATAAATAAAAAATAAACGCAACCTAAATCTATATGCTATAAAATTAATAAAATTAACCTCCTAATTTTCTATGCAACAAATAAATAAATTAAATTGCCAAAATTTAGGTGTCAACAATGGGACCTATTCCCATACTAGTTACATGATCCTTATACTTCATTGGTGGCATGTCTTTAGTTAAAGGATCGACTATCATCAATTCAGTGCTAACGTGTTCAATGACCACTTTGTTCTCCTTAACACGTTCCCTTATGACTAAATACTTAATGTCGATATGCTTACTTCGACCACTTTTGGCATTTTTAGCCATAAAAACCGCAGCCTGAATTGTCACAATATATTCTTAATGGCCTAGAAATAGATTCAACAATTCTAAGCCCAGCAATGAAACTCTTCAACCATACACCATGCGAGGTAGCCTCAAAACAAGAAACGAACTCAGCCTCCATAGTGGAAGTAGCAGTCAAAGTCTGCTTGGTGCTTCTCCATGACACGGCTCCGCCAGCTAACATAAAATTGTATCCAGATGTTGATTTTCGTGAATCAACGAAGCCCGCGAAGTCTGCATCCGAATAACCAATCACTTCCAAGTTGTCAGTCCGTCTATACATAAGCATGTAGTCTTTGGTACCTTGAAGGTATCTCATGACTTTCTTTGTAGCTCTCAATGGTCTAAACTTGGATTACTCGATATCTTCCCAACATTCCCACAAAGAAAAGCGATGTCGTCGAGTGCAAACCCGAGCATACATCAAACTTCCGATAGCAAAAGCATATGGGATGTTGTACATTTATTCCCTTTCTAAATCGTTCTTCGGGCATTGGTTCAAATTGAACCTGTCACCCTTCACATGGGTGCTATACTTGGTGAACAATCTTTCATCCGGAATCTCTCTAGGACCTTATTGATATAGGTTTCTTGAGATAGTCCTAAAATGCCTCGAGGTCTATCTCTATGGATCTTAATGCCAATGACATAAGATGCCTCACCCATATCCTTCATATCAAAACTCTTAGAGAGAAATTGTTTCACCTCATGTAGCAACCCCTTATCATTGGTTGCAAGTGTTGGATGAAATCTCTAAAAGTATTTTGAAGTTGACAAAACATTTTTATCGCCTAGTCTTGAAGACTTACGTACTCTTTTGACAAAGTCTCGAAGATCAAAGTCTCAAGATCAAAGTCTGAAGCTAGCAAGACTCAAGACTTATATTTCAAAGTCTACTCACATGGACAGCCTTCCGGACGACGTTTATTCTGATCTTATATGATCTTTATTCTAACGACTAGTGGATATCTTTCTACTGGATTCAGCACTAAACAATCTTAGTTTTATATGGAATATGTTTAGATTCTTTGACGACTTCGCAACTTATATTTGGAAGGATCTACTTATGGAAACCGAGATCCCGATTGTATGGGCGAGCAGATTGATGGGCTATCAACACTTACCTTAAAGAGCTCGAGATCTCTCTAATTGATTCTGTCCAACGGGTTGATTGGAAGAACTTCTTTGGAATGTGCCAACGGTATTGAAGGCATGAAGAAGTATATAAGAGAGATGCTCTAGTTGTTGAAGGGTGCGGATAGAAGAATTCCAAAGTCTGAATCTCCTTTTCTATTTTGCGATATCATTCTTTGAGCGTTACATGTAATCAAAAGAGAGATCATATTGTAAACCTTGAGGAAGTGTAGTAGAGTAATCTACACCGTGGACTCAAGAGCGTGAGACTCGTAATCACTCTTATTGATTCTTAGTGAAATCCAGCCGAAGGGCTGTCCGTGCGGGAGAGTGGACGTAGGCTTGATCTAAGCCGAACCACTATAAATCTGGAGTCTTAATTTTCTATCACTAATCCTTTATATTGTTAACTGTTTTCATTTGCTGCAATCGTTAATTTTAAATTATTTATATCTCATTCGGTTTGAATTGTTAAAATAGCTTTAAACATCTATTCACCCCCTCTAGGTGCTAATTCTAGTTCTAACAATTGGTATCAGAGCTTGTGTACTTGTTTATAAGAAGTGTCTTTACTTCTAAGTAAAATATCTATGGCTAGTATGCTGCCTACAGGGTTGGTTGAAGGTCAAAGCAATACTAGACCTCCATACTTTGATGGAAAAGATTACAAAGATATGGAAAAATAAGATGAAGGCATTCCTAAAATCGAAAGATCCTTTGGAATGAGAAGTGGTTGATAAAGGAATCATTCCTGCTGCTGCATCAGACTCAGAGAGAGGAAAAGAACCTGCGGTTCCTACTCTTTTGACTCAAGAAGAAATCACCAAGAGACAGACTCTCGACGCCAAAGCTATTTACTCTTTATATTGTGCTTTATCCCCTACTGAATATAATAGAATATCTTCTTGTGATACATCAAAAGAAGTATGGGATAGGCTTCACATTACCTATGAAGGAACTGATCGTGTGAAAGAAACATGGATCAACATTCTCTTGAGACAATATGAAGTCTTTAAGATGAGATCAGGAGAATCAATTACTGACATGTTTAGTCGCTTTACTGAAATTGTGAATGGTCTTGAATATCAGGGACATCCAATCTCAGGACATATGAAGGTCAACAAACTTCTTCGAGGACTCTCAAAAGACTGGAATTATATAAAAACCTCAATAAGAGAGACACAGAGGATTGCTCCACTTTCTGTAGATGAATTGGTTGGGACTCTTCAATCCTATGAAGTAGAACAGACCAACGAAGAGGAAGACTCAAAAGGTAAGAAATCTATTGCCTTAAAGTCTAATGACTATTCTGATGTTACGTACTCAAGAAGATCTAGATGATGAAGAACTGGCACTTATGATAAAGAGATTCGAAAGTTGAACGAAAAAGGAAGGAAATTCAATTGGAAGAAACAAAATTCTCAAAGGTTTCAAAACAGGTCAACAAAGGAAGATGATACGAATAAAGAAGTGACTTGCTTTGAATGCAAGAAAAGGGACACATCGTACCTAATTGTCCTCTCGTTAAAGAAGAGAAAAGGGAAGACCGATAAAAACAGGAAGGCACTCAAAGCAGAGATTTGGAGTGATACCGAATGTGAAGATAGTGACAATGATTATGCCAATATTTGTTTAATGGCAAAATCGACTCGGACTTAGACCTTGATTCGACACGTACTCATACGAACTCGAGGTTAGTAACTTGAAAATTCCTGTTAAAGTTTCTAAATACATTGATGAACTTTGTCTTAGTCTGAAAACCTCTCTAAGAGGATCTCCGAATTGAAAAGGGAAAATTCTACATTGAAACAACAGATAAACTTATGAAAGAAAAGTTTGAAAACTGGAAAAAGATTTTGCTGTTGTGAAAGAAAACTCGACAAGATTTCAAATGAAAATAATCTTTTGAAAAATGATATCACTAACATATCAAAGAGATTTTCAAATGGTTCTGAAAAGCTGGATAAGATTATTTCGATACAAAGACCATATTTTGACAAGTTAGGTCTTGGTATGACTTCTGAAACTATTCCACTGATTGATTTTCCGAAGGTAAAAGAAAGAATTAAACAAAGACCAGCTAGAATTGTTTACAAGAATCATTTCCAGAAAGTCTTTGTAAAACCCGTTGGTAGAAATGCTCGAGATGTTCCAAGTGTAAAAGCTTAGAACACTTTGAGAAAGAATGTCATTTGGTTTGGAGACCTGTTAAAAAGAGCCGGGCTAAGACTGTCTATAGTTCTAACACTTCGGACCCAAGATGGTATGGGTACCAAAAAGAGCTTGATTTCTATAATTGCAGGTTACTATCAAAAAGAAGATAAAATGGTATCTTGATAGTGGCTGCTCAAGACATATGACAGAGACTCAAGCTGCTTCATAAAACTTATCCAGATAGACGAAGGAAAAGTTTCCTTTGGTGGTAACAACAAAGGAAAGATTACTGGTCGAGGAACAGTGAAGATTGGAAGTTTGTCTATCAATAATGTTTCATTAGTTGAAGGATTAAATTACAACCTGCTTAGCATAAGTCGGTTGTGTGATTCTGGTTTCAAGATCAACTTTCGGAAGAAACGTGCTCGAATCGAAAGACCTTACTCAATCTTTTACCGGTCGAAGACATGGAAATATCTATCTTCGATGGATGTGAATCAAGAAAGATCACAATGCTTAATATCGTACAAGATGAAGCAAATCTATGGCACAAAAAGCTAGGCCATATCAACATGAAGCAAATCAACAAGATCTCTACAAAGAAACTTGTTCGAGGATTGCCTATTCTGAATTATTCAAAGTCTGATCTATGTACACCATGCGTACTGGGTAAACAGGTTAGAAACTCTTACAAATCAATAAATAGAGTTTCCACTAATCATGTATTGCAGCTTTTGCATATGGATTTGTTTGGACCTACCAGAATGAAAAGCATTGGTGGTAAAAGGTTCTGTCTGGTAATAGTGGATGACTATGCACGATTCACTTGGGTCTACTTTCTTACAAGTAAGTCGAGACTTTCTCTCTTTTTCAAAATTTGCTAAAAAGGTGCAGAATGAAAAAGGTCACACTATTACAAGCATTCGTACAGACCATGGAGGTGAGTGTGAAAATCAAGACTTTGCTAATTTATGTGATGAATTTGGTTTTCAACACAAATTTTCTTCTCCATATACACCAGAACAGAATGGGGTTGTGGAAAGGAAGAATAGATCTTTACAAGAAATGGCAAGAACACTTTTAATTGGAAATCAAGTTTCTTCAAGGTTTTGGGCGTAAGTCAAGCTTTCAACCGCTTGCTATATTATAAACCGAGTGTTTTTAAGACCAATTCTTGAGAAAACTCCTTATGAAATTTTTAAAGGGAAGAAACCAATAGTTTCTTATTTTCAAATATTTGGTTGCAAATGTTTTATTCTAAAGAATGCAAATGATCGTGTTGGTAAGTTTGAAGAAAAATCAGATGAAGGATTCTTTCTTGGATACTCTACTTCAAGCAAAGCTTTTAGAGTGTTCAACAAAAAGACTCGACTGTGGAAGAATCAATGAATGTCAAATTTCAAGACTCTCCACAAGTTCGCAGATACAGATCAAGATTCAGAATCTGCTCCAGGACATTGCTAGATCTAACTCCACCGAAGCAGCTTGCTAAATCAAAATCAGTACAACAAGCTACCGATGAAGAACCTACTCAAAAAGAAGATCAACAATCTATCGACTAAACAAGAATCGGAAGCACAAGTCTAGTCATCCTGAAGAACTCATTATTGGAAACATTAATGAGGGAATTCGAACAAGATCCAAAAGGCGAGAAGAGTCTAGTGCTTTGTTGCTCTTATTTCTGAAATAGAACCCAAAAATATTGAAGAGGCTTTAGCTGATGAAAGCTGGATTGAAGCAATGCAAGAAGAGCTCAGACAATTCAAGTATTAACGACGTATGGGAATTAACTCCCAAACCAAAAGGTAAATCGCTTATTGGAGCTAAATGGGTTTTCAAGAACAAAGTTGATGAAAAAGGCAAAGTAACGAGAAACAAAGCAAGACTCGTAGCTAAAGGATACACGTAAGAAGAAGGGATAGACCTTCAACCAACCCTGTGATGAGACTTACACCCCAGTAGCAAGGTTAGAGGCAATCAAATTACTACTTGCTTTTGCTTGCTATAAGAATTTAAGGTTGTTTCAAATGGATGTCAAAAGTGCATTCCTGAATGGATTTATTCAAGAAGAAGTCTACGTAGAACAACCTCCTGGTTTTGAAGATTCAAATAAACCAGACTCGTATTCGGGCCGAAGAAAGCTTTATATGAACCGAAACAAGCTCCTCGAGCTTGGTATGAAAGGCTAAGTAATTTCTTAATTCATAGTGGCTTTTCTAAAGGAAAGGTAGACACTACTTTGTTCATTAAAAAGGAAGGTAAAAGCTTTCTACTTGTTCAGATTTATTTTGATGACATCATATTTGGATCATCTAATGAGACTTTGTGCAAGAAATTTTCTAAGTCTATGCAGGATGAATTCGAGATGAGCATGATGGGTGAACTATCCTTTTTCCTTGGTCTACAAGTCAAACAACTAAAGGAAGGAATATTCATTCATCAAGAGAAATATGCAAAAGAACTTGTTAAAAAGTTCGGTCTGGAAAATTGCAAAAAGACTGACATACCAATGTCAAGTTCCTTGAAGATAGACAAAGATGAAGCAGGGAAGAAAATTGACCAAAAGTTATACAGAGTATCATTGGCTCACTTCTTTATCTTACCGTATCCAGATCCGACATATTATTTAGTGTTTGCATATGTACTAGGTTTCAATCTGACCCTAGAGAATCTCACTTAAGTGCTGTTAAACGTATTATTAAATATGTTGCTACTATCGTTAAGATCGGTCTTTGGTATCCCAAAGAAGGAGACTTTACACTTCTTGGCTATTCGGACGCAGATCTTGCAGGTTGTAGAGTTGAAAGAAAAAGCACTTCAGTACTTGTCAATTGCTTGGAAATAGGGCGTATCCTGGTTTTCGAGGAAACAAAGTATTGTGGCTCTTTCAACAGTCAAGAAGAGAATACGTTGCTCTTGGAAGTTGCTGTTCTCAAATATTGTGGATAAAACAACAACCGCAAGACTTTGGCATTGAAGACTCTTGCACAGAAATTAGATGTGACAACACCAAAGGTGCAATCAATCTTACAAAGAATCCTATCCTACATTCAAGAGCAAAACATATGGAGATTCGACATCACTTTATAAGAGATCATGTTCGAACAAAGAAGTCTTGATACAATTCATAGACTCAAAGAATCAACTGGCGACATCTTCACAAAGCCACTTGAGAAAAGCTTGTTTGAGTCTATTCGCTCAAGACTCAATATATTATCTCTTGAAGAATGCTGAAGCTCGACTCGAACTAAAGTCCGACAGAGTATCGACTCAAAAGTTAAAAGACTGAGAATACGAATCGACACGACTGTAAGTTCATTTACTTAAACTGTCTTATTGATAAGGTAAGATTATCTATCTATTTTAAGTCGGTTATTTTTAAAGAGAGTGGTTATCGTTTTATTAAGGCAGTTATTTTTTCAAAAAGGAAAATTCAAGATTTTCAAAAGATACGACGCTTGGTTTATCCCCGTACTGTATCCTTATACACCTCTTCTCCTTCGTTTTCACTTTACTCAAAAACCCTAGATCAAAAGCTTTTCACCGCTCCGTATTTTTCTCTCCAAAACTTCTTCGTTTCAAAGTTCTCAACTTTCTTGCGACACAAGTAAGAAAGTCTCTCCAAAGAAAAGCACAATGTCGTATCGTAGGAAGTCATCCGGAATAGCAAACAGGGGACCACAGGGGATCCGGTGAGGGGCCTACGCACTTTGATCTCACCGAGGAAAGCGACATTCCTACCGAGCAAACTCCTCAACAATCTCAACAAAGGTCATCCCCAACTAGACCTCAAGAACAGGGGCCCTCAAGATGCGAAACGATTTATGAAGATATCGAACCAAGAAGAACTCTTAAGCCCGCCTTTGTTTACAAGCTTTACTCGCGTTAAAGGAAGGTGGTTCTGCTATGTCTTTCGTGGATGAGTTTCGAAAGAGAAGGGTTATAGAAACGAGACGCACTTTCTTACCGTTATGGAAAGGTCCGGAGTTGTGCCCGAGGGAACGGCTGCAAGAGCATTTGCAAATTTCCCTAGTGACCCTAGGTTTAGTAGTATGAATCACCGAGGGAAAGGATGATGATGAAAAGATGTTCATACACTTTAAACCATGGATGGGTGTGGCTGCAAACCTTCGAGGGAAGAAGGATGAATTGTTCCGCTCAGACGGACATAGGAAGAGGTATGAAAAATTGCTGAAGTGTGGGGTGATGAACCCACGAACCGTGGATTTCGATTTTCTGGACTTGTTGAGCATAAATCTGCGAGAGAAATTCGAAAACTCCAACTTTATCGCTTCGCACTGCATCGTGACACGGCACATTCTGAATTGATGGCTTATTTCTACTCCAATATCGTTTCATTGATGCAAACAGCTTTACTTTCAAATAAGAGGGATAAAGAGTATGTCATTGATAAGGACATTTTGGCTGATGTGCTTGGTGTGGAAAGAGGGGCTTTCCAATCAATCGGCGTGTCTGTAAGCCACGCTACTCTTGATCTAGCAAGGGACATAATTGCAGAAGGAAGACTCTCTTACTCCAGAATGAATGCAGCAAATACTTTGCTGCACAAGATTGTAATCAACTGTCTAAGACCCAAATCGACATCCAAGACAGATGTATCAATTTCTGAAGCTAAGTTGATGTTTGCCATCAAGACTGGTGTAAACTTCTCTTTGCCGCATACCATCATATTTCACATGTATAGATGCATGGTAAAGGACAAAGTGAAGACTATTGATAAAATGGTCATCGGGCTGAGGATGATTACCAAGATGCGTCTGAAAGAGCTTAGCAAGAAGCTGGAGCAATTCAAGGAAAAGACTCCTATCAAGCTCGACTGACCAAACTCATCGCAGCCAAAAGGAAAGGGAAAGAACCCGTGGTTAGTTCTACCAAGAAGAGGAGGGCAATCATCCCGAAGATGAAGATGATGAGGATGCTATACCCATCTCTACTCTTATTTCTCAATTTGCTGCATCTATTCCAACTGTTCTCCGAACATCAAGTTGCGAAAAAAGAGAAAGAGAAAGAAAAAGAGGAAGAGAAAGAGCAAGAGAAAGAAGAAGAGAAGACAGAGGAAGAAAGAGAGGAAGAGGAAGAAGGAAAAGAAGAACCAGCAGATGAACCAGAAAGAACAGATTCTCCAGCAGAAAAGGAGGATCTACAACAGCCTGTCACTGAGGAAACTCATCAGAAAGAAGAGTTCTTTTCTCCTCCAGAAGACATGGAAACAGGGGGAGATAAAGAAAGAGAACACACACCTCTTCGCTGACTTTTAGAGAAGAGGATGCACAAACAGTGTTAGTCGATCACCTCCTAATGCCGAGGATATTCATGCTGCATAGTTTCCCGAAGGAGAGGCATCATCTCCACACACCGAACCTCCCGCCGACATTCATACCGGCTTGACTCCACCTTCGACCGAGCTGAAACAAGCACTCGACCGACAACTCGGAGATTTTCAAAGGCTGCTTGAGATCATCTTGGAACTTAAAGGTCAAATTTATGCCATGGGATATGAATTTTAGACCTTGCGAATGAAAATCATGCAATGTTCATCACTTTGCATGATCGCTTAAAGATGTTCAGGCGTCCGATTCGGGATACCGCAAAGGGCACTACTCTCACCCAAGTACAAGAAGATTTGAGGAAGTTGGAAGACACGGTCAAGTCTATGGAAGACTTTCAACTTGTTCGCATTCCTCGAGCTCCTTGATTTTTTATGCTGACAAAAAGGGGGAGAAGACTTTGCAGATTTTTTTTGTTCTCTCAAAACCAATCCAAAACCAAATCCTATCTTTTTTATCTTTTTATTGCTATCTTGACTTTGACTTGAGTTTTATTAAACGTGTGCAACTTTTGAATGTGTGCTCACTATGGCAATACTTTAAGCTTTGTAAATTAGATAGTACCGTCTGTTTATGACTAATGAGGTTTCGGTGAATGCAGATCTGTGTACAGGGAAAGTCTGTGTACAGGATATATGTGTACAGGATAACTTCTACTATCTTATTTAATCTTTTATGATGCTTGCTTAAAAGTTGTATTGCGGGCGATAATATTCAAATCTGCGGGAAAGTTTTGTCACCATCAAAAAGGGGAGATTGTTGGATGAAATCTCTAAAAGTATTTTGAAGTTGACAAAACATTTTTATCGAGCTAGTCTCGAAGACTTACGTACTCTTTTGACAAAGTCTGAAGATCAAAGTCCGAAGCTAGCAAGACTCAAGACTTATATTTCAAAGTCTACTCACATGGACAGTTTCCAGGACGACGTTTATTCTGATCTTATATGATCTTTATTCTAACGACTAGTGGATATATTTCTACTGGATTCAGCACTAAACAATCTTAGTTTTATATGGAATATGTTTAGATTCTTTGACGACTTCGCAACTTATATTTGGAAGGATCTACTTATGGAAACCGAGATCCCGATTGTATGGGCGAGCAGATTGATGGGCTATCAACACTTACCTTAAAGAGCTCGAGATCTCTCTAATTGATTCTGTCCAACGGGTTGATTGGAAGAACTTTTTTGGAAGGTGCCAACGGTATTGAAGGCATGAAGAAGTATATAAGAGAGATGCTCTAGTTGTTGAAGGGTGCGGATAGAAGAATTCCAAAGTCTGAATCTCCTTTTCTATTTTGCGATATCATTCTTTGAGCGTTACATGTAATCAAAAGAAAGATCATATTGTAGACCTTGAGGAAGTATAGTATAGTAATCTACACTGTGGACTCAAGAGCGTGAGACTGTAATCACTCTTATTGATTCTTAGTGAAATCCAGCCAGAAGGGCTGTCCGTGCGGGAGAATGGACGTAGGCTTGATCTAAGCCGAACCACTATAAATCTGGAGTCTTGATTTTCTATCCCTAATCCTTTATATTGTTAACTGTTTTCATTTGCTGCAATCGTTGATTTTAAATTATTTATATCTCATTCGGTTTGAATTGTTAAAATCACTTTAAACACCTATTCACCCCCCTCTAGGTGCTAATTCTAGTTCTAACAGCAAGTAGAATATCATCCACATATAGTACAAGGAAACAAATTTTGCTCCCACTGACCTTCTGGTATATACATTGATCCATGACATTCTCTATAAAACCGAATGAAGAAATGACATCATGGAACCTTAAGTACCATTGGCGGGAGGCTTGTTTCAAGCCATATATAGATTTCTTAAGCTTGCACACCAAATGCTCACCTTTACTAGAGGGGAATCCTTCGGGTTGTTTCATGTAAACCTCCTCCTCTAGTTCTCCATTGAGGAATGCCGTTTTCACATCCATCTGATGTAATTCCATATCAAAATGGGCAACCAATGCCAAAACAATACGAAGAGAATCTTTCTTAGATACAGGAGAAAAGGTCTCCGTGTAATCGATTCCTTCTTTTTGAGTGAATCCTTTGGCAACGAGTCTAGCTTTATATCTTTCAATGTTACCTAATGAATCCTTCTTAGTTTTGAAGACCCATTTACAATCAATGGCCTTCACACCATCAGGTAACTCAACCAAATCCCAGACTTCATTAGATGCCATAGAACTCATCTCTTCCTTCATGGCATTGTACCACAAATTAGATTTATCACTATCCATGGCTTGTGAAAACGTTTCAGGATCATTCTCAGCTCCAATATTGTAGTCAGACTCTTGTAAATACACAATATAATCACTAGGAATAGCCGATTTCTTTATTCTAGTAGATCTTCTCAATGTTGCATCAACATTCTCTTGAGGAGCGTGTTGCTCAACTGGTTGTTCGGCAGTTTCTGGCAATTGCTGAACAACTGGATCTACTAGATCAATATCAGGAAGTTGTGGAACTTCAACAATTGGTTGTTCAATAGCCGGTTGAACTGAAGGGGCATTATGAGCAACAACCAACCTTAAACTTGAGGTGGAAGGTTGAATATATGTATGATCTTTCTTAGGATCAAGGTCCTTCGATTGATCGCTCCCACTAATCAAGTCATTTTCAAGAAATTTAGCGTTTCTTGACTCCACAATCCTAGTCGTATGAGATGGACAATAAAACATGTATCCCTTAGACCTTTCGGCATATCCAATGAAATACCCACTTATGGTCCTTGGGTCCAATTTCCTTTCTTGTGGATTGTAAACTCTAACTTCAGACGGGCATCCCCAAACGCGCACATGATGCAAACTCGGTTTCCAACCCTTAAATAACTCAAAAGGTGTCTTTGGGACAGCCTTGGTCGGAACTCGGTTTAATATGTACACTGCCATCTTAAGTGCTTCAGTCCACAAGGATTTAGGAAGTTTGGAGCTGCTAAGCATACTACACACCATGTCCAATAAGGTCCGGTTTCTTCTTTCCGCTACGCCGTTTTGGTCCGGAGAACCAGGCATAGTATATTGGGCAACTATCCCATGCTCTTGAAGGAACCTTGCAAATGGACCAGGTACTTGTCCATCTTCAATGTATCTACCATAGAATTCTCCACCTCTATCTGATCTCACGATCTTAATTTGCTTACCGCATTGTTTCTCTACTTCCGCCTTAAATACCTTAAAGGCATCTAATGCTTCATACTTATTATGAATCAAATAGAGATACATGTAACGTGAGTAATCATCTATGAAAGAGATGAAGTATTTCTGACCACATGAGTCCATATCCGGACTACAAATATCCGTATGTATGATTTCTAATATTTCTGTACTCCTCTTGGCACCTTTCTTCGACTTGTTGGTCTGCTTTCCCTTTATGCAGTCCACACAAGTATCACAATCAGTAAAATCTAAAGTACCGAGTACTCCATCATTTACTAATCGCTTAATTCTTTCTATGGAGTTATGTCCCAATCTCCGGTGCCACAACATAGAGGAATGTTCTTTCACAACACATCGCTTCATACCAGCTTTATCATGAACATGCATCGCATTATAATAGGCATTGTCTTGTAAATTAATTCGAAAAGACCATCGACAAAGTACCACTCCCAACAATTTCAGATTTAAATGATAAACGAAGTTTGAATCTGAAAAGTTAAAAGAGTATCCCAAAGGTACAAGTCTTGAAACTGAAATTAAGTTTCTAGAAAAACTAGGAACATAAAAGGTCTTTTCCAAATTCAAAACAAAGCCACTATTGAGAACTAGTCTACATGTCCCAATAGCTTCCACATGCGAACGCATCTTGTTTCTGAATAGATGCTTTGTTCACTTCCCACCGGCTTCCCGTGGTTTTGAAAACCCCGCAAGGAATTTGAAATGTGGATTGTAGATCCAATCAATCCACCAGTGTTGTGACTTACATCAGTCGTATTAGATTCATAACAAACACAAGAGATTGGATTACCTTTCTTCTCGAGCCAGGCCTTAAATTTGACACAATCCTTCTTCATATGCCCCTTCTGTTTACAGAAAAAACATTTGGATTCTTTCTTAATGTCAGCTTGGGGAGGTATTTTACCTTTTCCCTTATGCTTGCCATGGCCCTTATTCTTTCCTTGTGTTGCCAAATGAACACTTTCTCCCAATTCCATAATCAGTCTTTCTTCCTCTTGAACACACATGGTCATGAGTTCATTAATTGACCATTTATTCTTATGTGTGTTGTAAGAGATCTTGAAAGGTGCATACTGTTGTGGGAGAGTGTTCAGAATATAATACACAAGAAAGGATTCAGATATCTCAACCTCAAGTTTCTTAAGCTGAGCTGCAATGTCCCTCATGTGCATGATGTGCTCACGCACACCTTTAATACTAGTGAGCTTCAATGATGAAAACTTCATAATCAAGGTCATGGCATGCGCCTTCTCAGAACTCTCAAACTGCGCATCTATGGCCTCCAATAAAGCCTTAGCATTGCTATGCTGAGCAACCGAACCACGAATACTATGAGATATTTTAGCTCTTATAAACATCGCACAAATGCGATTGGACGGCTCCCATTGGTTATAAAGAGCTATCTCAGCTGAAGTGCTCGAATCAGTAGGAGCAGGTGGTTCGTCTTTCCTTATAGCATAGTCAATGTCCATCCACCCCAATTGAAGAAGAACTGACTCCTTCCAAACTTTATAGTTCTCACCATTCGATGGGAACATCAAACTTAAATTCAGAGAAATTCACAAAGTTGGGAAACTGCATATCAAATAATCATGCTTATGTCACAAAATTTGAGGCAAATATACATAAATCATGTTTTACCAGTGTAAACATGTCACAATATGAATCACATAACATAAAAACTACCTGTGGGCTAAGTTTTTAATTTAAATAGATTCATTATTACTTCATGAAGAAACTACCATATTATGTACATTTTCTTAATCCCTGTGGGTAAATTAAGAAAAATAATATGATATTTCATCCTAATTAATCATATTAATACAATGAAAATTCCTGTGGGATAAAATTCATCATATTAATATAATTAATTACAATTAATGTCCATTTCTAAATATGATCCGGAAGCTCTTAATATATAATTTAATTAATTAAAGATGCTGTGGCTACTCTCTAATTAATTAAATATATGAATCATTGAACATTTAATTTCATGCATAAAATATTCATAAAAATGCATGAAATGACATAATAATTAATAAATGTACCAAGGGCAGAACAGTAAATAAATTGGCCAAGGGCAGAATTGCAAACAATCGAAAAATTTGGGGCAAAAGCGTAAAAAAGGAGCCGCGGGGAAAATCGACAGTCGTGCTCGGCACGCGCCAGAATCCACGCGGGCGCGTGCCGCGCATGCGCGAGGTTCACCGCGCAGCGCGTGCAACGCACGCGCCCGGCAACCGCCGCACGCGTGGATCCCACGCGCGCAGCGGTTACGCGCGCGTGATAGCGCGTGGCACGTGGATTCCACGCGCCTGCAACCGCAGCGCGCGCGTGGGCTCCACACGCCTTCTTCCTTGCGAACAAAGGCCATTTTCGTCCGTTTTTCGCCATTTTCAGCCGCGATTTCACCACCGTTTCTTCTCCGGCAGCCCATCCCAGACACAATAAAATAATGGGTTTTGAAGAGCATGCCGGCACGACTACATGGGTCCAAGTTACGGCGAAAATGACCAAGAAATTGGCCTCAAACCAAACGAAAAACTCCAAAAACGCAAATCTTCAACCACCATGACTTCCGCCGCCCGATTAGCCTCCGGTGAACACCGATATACCAGAAAAACTCATGGCCAATGATCCTCATGGCGGTGCGACCGTATGGGTCCGAAATCAAGGGGTGGGTCACCGGAATTTGCCCGGAATCAATGAATTTTTCTCTTGGCCTCAAAACTCCGAATTACTGTTCATGTTCTAAAAGCCCGATAATATACCCAAAAATTCGAAAAAAAAAACAAGGCAGAGGCATAAACACGCTCTGATATCAAATGTTAGACATAAAATTCATGATGCGGAAGCCAGGATCAATTCAAGACAAACCTCCAGCCATTGTTCTTGTAATCACGTTCGTCTGAAAAACCTGAAATCAAAGAAAAAATGGGGACTCGCACTACTAACCCAATTCACTCTCGTACTGATGGTGTATTCTGAATGAGAGAGTTTGTGTTAGACATTGTCATCACCTGTCAGAAATGAACGTACGTTCTTATTTATACATCGTCTTCCATCAAGACGATTACCAAATGGGCGGTTGTCACGAAAGGGTACGAAGCGGCGTGGAAACACTTCATGTTGAACAGTCGCAACCTTAAGAGAAAATGTGGATCTAAAATGTGGGATCACCAAAAAATAAATAACATCTTAAGCCAAGCGTTGACTGTTTGTGACATGGCTCGTAAAAAATACAGACGAATTAATCAACTTATGCCTTTGCTAAATCTAATTCCACGGCTTGTGGCGCTGTATGTTTGGGAAAATATAAGTGTGAGGAAGAAAAGAAAAGTGGAAAGAATCGAGATTGGATTTCAGGAGCAAATCATGAGCAGTTTGATTTTGACTATAGTTATGCTTTGGAAATGCACGGTTGTGGATGGAGATCAATACAATCAATTTTGAAAAGCGAGAAAAAAGGGAATATAGTGTAGACCGCAGTCCCATGCACGAGACTTGACTGACACCATTTCTATCACAAATCGAACCCATAAAATCCAATCCAAGTAGAGATTTCAACTCTAAATAGGAGTTGTGGTTTGACACGCAAAGGAGGAAATTACTGAAATATTTTCCAAATTGGATTTGATTTTCCTAGTTTGAGTCGTTTTAAAGGAGTTCTCTACTTGCATCAAAATATTGTCAAAATATTTTTCAAATCAGAGTTGATTTTTGCCCGTCGGTGAGTAGAAAAGCTTGTGCTGTAACAATAAATTGTGTCGCACACTAGTGACTTACATAGTGAAGATTTTTGGAAGTTTTTAAGCCAATAAATTTTCTGGCAAGATTTGTGAATTCTAAAAAAATTGTCCAAAAAGTTTAAAATTTATTGTATCTTTATTAATTCAGTTCTAAACTTTTCAAATTTATCAATTAAGTCCATCTGACCAATTTTGATCAGAAATTGTTGTTGTGAATGTCGATCGTCCTACGTGGCAGGATTGATGCTAATATGAATAATTTTTAATATTCCTTTTTTCTATGCTTTTTTTGGGTCTCACCGACAACCCTTACTAGCCACGGAGGCCTCACCTACGGCCACTGTGGCCACAAAGGCCCTAGACGAGGCCACCGTGGTCCCACTGGCAGTGGGCAAGGAGGCTTTCGCCAAGATCTGGCAGGCCGCCTCACCCTCGCTTGCAGCTAGTGGGCTTCGAAGCCTTCCCTTAGGGCCATGACCAAAAAAAGCATAGAAAAAAAGGAAAATAAAAAATTCAAAACCAAAATAAAAATTCGATGAAATATTACAATATGAGTTGTCCACATTAACACCGACTGTCTACATCAGTGATTTCCAGCCAAAATTAGCAATTTCTAACCAAAATTGAATAGACTCAATTAGCAAAATATGAAAATGTTAGACTCAATTAAGAAAATTGAAAGATTTATGTTTGAATTGACAAAAGCACAATATATTGAGAACTTTTTGGACAATTTTTGCATGAATTCTTTTGCGAGATTGGGTGATTAAGTTTAATGAGGAATCATGAGGACCAAACAATGCAATTGGGGACTGGAAATACTGACAGCGTTTGGCTGATTTAAATATGGTTTCAGTGTGCATTTTATTGCTCGATCAATAGTAGAATCATGTGGTACCATTCTCATGGAATCAGTCACACTAATCGAATCACCTAAATTGGGTGTTCTATACATTCTTTTGTTTTGTTTATTTTATTATGTGATCACCGAAGCACATTTGCCGTAACCAATGGTTAACGTACAACCAATTTCTGGAACCAAGCTGTATTAAAGTAACATTTGCACTCTCAAACGTGAAATGAACCAAGCTGTTGTCTGGTCAATGACGACCGCCGTGTTATGCACTCTCATTTTTTCTAAAGCCACTTCTTTTTCTACACCACATTGTCGGAAGATACGATTAAGTGTGTCGCGCACCAAGGAAAATCAAGATTTTCTTACGTGAAACATGGGAGCAGGGAGCGTGGGTCATCAAGAATCTGTCCTTTTTGTGAATGTGAACATGATCATTTTTCTCCGAGTCCAGCTCAGTTGAGGTCACAAGACAACCCTGATGAATCAATCAATCTAATCAAATTCCATTTGTTTCGCGGAAAGGATAATTACTTATATCGTTTATAAAAATAAATGAACGAAAAAAATTCATGGACATTAACTATAGTCAATAGTCAAAACTTTTTTTACTAATTATTTCAAATAATACAAACTATTATTTTTAATAAAATATTTTCAAAATTATTTAATCTCCATGGAACAAATGGAGCGTAGGATCAAATCTTTCTTATGTTGTAAATATGTGCACATCGACAAAAAGGGTCTGCGTCAATCATTCAAAATGCATTTGGTTTAAAGGATTTTGCCTTGAAGCTTGATTTGGTTTGGCATCTTGAAAAGTAAATTGTGAATTGCTTGACTAGCCCGAATATTGCTCTCTTTGTTTATGGTAATGAATTTGACAAACCTTTCGGGCCCCTAGGAAAAAGAAAAGAAAAAATAAAAGAAGCGTACTTTATCGGACAAGAACGTTATCTAATTCTGTGCCAAGAATTTTTGTTTACAGAAACGAATCAAGAAACTTTGTTTCACTGTTTTTATATATCTATAAACTTTACTCTTAAAGTTGTGTTATAGTGTAGATTAATTAGTCAGCTTTCAAATAATATGAGTGATCCTTTTCAGAAAATATTTTTTTCAAATCATTCATTTTTCACAAAATAAACAGAACTTAAGAGAAAATGATAACAATTTGATTGTAAACTTCATACGTCAATACATGTAATCTCTAACCATAATTTCATTTCGACCAAAAAGAGACTGTAATTTCATCAATTATCTTGGTTTCTTGTCATGATTTATTTTTTTGAATGATTATCTTCAGGTTGTGGTGTTTTGTATACTAAGATGAATTGCGTGTGAATAATAAAATACTGATTTTGTAATTTCATGGGTTTGCCTTTTGTTCCTAGCGAAAATGTGGAAAAATGTCGAACATGAGTCGTTGCAATCGACCTTTCAGCGAGAAAGGAGTCATTTTGGCCGTTTTCTGTAGTTTCAATCACGAGAAACATCCCTCCTACTTTGAAAATTTTGGAGTTTCAATCTTTCACATTACCGAACCAGCGACGACTGTTATTTAGAATACGTCAAACTATACTACTTAAATCAACAACATAGACATAACGAAATCTGATGTAGTTTTTGCCCCTACGTCAAAGCGCATGGAACTGTGGAAGTGGGGCTTGTCCTCTCAATTCGTATTAATATTAAGAGCCTCCACTAGCGTGACGACCATCCTTTACCATATTCGTATTAATAGATGGTTGAAGGCCATCCTCGCTATTGTGGCCATCGAACTCACTTGTGGCTTGTTATTGGGTTTCCAGGGCCATCATCCCGAATTTCTTTGAATCCTCCTGGTCTTCGCTGGTGTCATGATCTGAGCTTTGATAATGACTAGATACTCTGGTAGGTCCTAGCATAATTCCCTCATTTAAATCATTCAGAGAAAGGTTTCCTTCCAATTCTCGAACTACCTGTTTACACAAAGCTCATATATTATTCCACACTTGTAGAACAATTTGCATTAATCGGTCATGTCAAAAAGTGAGTTGTAGCAAACTAAGACACTGAAAATAGTGTTTTTCTTTTCCTTTTTCTGGCTCAAATGAAGTGATAACCCATGATTTTTCATTTGTAGGATAAGCAAAACCATTGGGTAGAGCATAAAAATGTGTCTAAAACGAGGGGAAAAAAGGAAGAAGAAGCACTCATTCTGGTATTAAAACAATGTACTTTCAACTAGGCAATGTACCTGTGTCATTCGTGGGCGTTGCCGTGCATAATGATGAATACAAGTAGCAGCACAAGCAATCATCCGAGTCATTTCCTCGGTAACGTAGTCCTTGTTTAGTTTTGGATCAACTACGACATCAAAATTGCCGTCTTCTAAAGCTTGTGTGAGCAAAGGCCTTGCCTAAAATTTATTAGAAGGGTCAATTCTATAACAACATTCACAATGGAGAGAGGAAAACATGGAGGGAAATGATAAACAATGAGAGGCCACAAGTAAATATGTTGCTGACAAACCACTAACCCAATCAACCAAGCTATGCTCATCACTAGGTAGAGTTAAGTCAACCGGACGACGCCCTTTTATCAACTCTAGAAGCACAACACCAAAAGAAAAAACATCTGCTTTCTCCGTGAGATTCCCACTAGTGGCATAGTCCGGAGCTAGGTAGCTGTGCATTAGGTAGACTTACATTAGCAAAAGATAACAAAACTAATATATGCTTAAACAGGAAATGAATAAACTCAACTATCATTGGTGTAGAGAATATTTCTCGAGTTTGAACCCGTAAAGAAAACCCCGTTGAAGTAGATTTTTTAGATTGAGTAAATTTCCTAGTCTGAGTGAGTTTTCTAATTTTAGTTGGCCAAAGGAGATTTCCTGCTTTGGATATTTATGTGTCTAAAGGAGGCGGATTTTGGTTTTCGCACACTAGAGTGGATAGAGGAGCTTTTGGCCACAACAATCAATTGTGTGGCATGCTTGTCAATCACGTTTTGAGTAAATTGCGAGTATAGTGAACCAATAAATCTTATTCATCCGATTTGTAAATTTTTTGATTGAGATATTGTTTCTCGAGAAATTGTGACGATTAAACAATGTATGAACTATTGGGTATAATTGGGGGTTAGGAAACATTGGGATTGTTTGAGTTATTCAATTGTAGTTGTAATCTCAATTATATTACTTGATCTATAGTTGAATGTTATGCAACCCTTCTTTTGGAGTAGGTCCCACTTTGATCAAATCCACGTAAATTTGGTATCTAATTTATTTCACTATTATCTTTATTATTGTGTTTGAGTGTATGTTTTTCGCAACAACTAATATTATAGCTAGGTTTAAATGAGTTGAAGAGATTAGATGGTGACAAAAGAAGGAAAAGCAAAAGTCATTTGATATGATGGGAATGGTTTCAGTTTCTAGAAAATGTAGTTGATTATATCAAAGGAATCTGCACTTTTTCCTATAAGGGGAGATGAAGCAAGCTGATTTGGATTTGTTGGATAGACAAGCGTTAGTAGTTATTTAGCTAAAGTGGGCTCATAATGTTGCATTTAATATTGAAAGAGACCGCTACAATCTTGATTAATGCCATGTCAAACATTTACAAAAGTCTTCTATGATCAGCAAGATCAACTTGGTGTGACATTTGTTCTAGCGAAAAATAAGCAAATGTGTGTTAGTTGTGAAGCATGTGGTTGCTTGTCAACTAAGTTTGGTTGAAATTAACTTTGATGACGAGATACGTGCTTTAATTCTATTATCCTCGTGGCCCACTAGTTAGAATACTACTATCATTGCAATAAGCAATTAATCTGGTTCAAGAAACTTAATGTTTGATGAGGTTCACAAATTGATTTTAAATAAAGACATCCATAAAAGAGAATCGGGCGAACCCCTGCCTAATTGTATAGTAAGTTAAGGTAGAAGAAGAACTAATATTCATGTTAGTAGGAATAATGTGAACCAGAATAGACGAAATTAGTCTAGAATTGTGGTATTGTCTATTGGAATCGTGGCAAGAGAGTGCACCTCAAAATGGATTTCCTTGCCCAAGAATGAGAGCAGTAAAGGAATTAGAGTCTAGTCTATTAAGGATAGTGCTACAACAGCTTATGGTAACTTAGATACTGCTGATTATGTTGTGCTTGTCACTGAGGATTTGTTATTTGATGGTTAGGTTATAGATCTAGTTGCTTATTTCATGCTATAGCAAACATGAACTATATTACTACTTATTAGTGCACGGATAGTGGTAAAATGATGTTAAGGAATAATGCTGATTGCGATGTTGTGAGACACATTCCAGAATTGAGGCCGAACTTGATTTCTTGCGTGCTCTACATTCAACTGGGTATCGATGTACTTCAAAAAGTAGAGTTTTGACGATTGTTGCCATGGTAATTATAAAACGAATAGAGCACTATTGCCTATATGGGATCAAGGGGAGATGGTAACAAATTTCACCACGGACATTGGATGAATCGGTACAAGATTAGTTTCCTATGCATTTAGGGAACACTACGGAGAAAAGCCTGGAAGTTTTGAATAAAAGGAATTTGATGTGTGGTTGTGTGGCTAAAAAACTAAATGTATGCGGGTGCTATAGCTTAGGCAAATGGCTAAAAGCGCAATTCCATATGACTGCAGAGAAACCACAAAGATTGTAGAGTTGATTCACTTAAATGTGTGCAAGCTATCATATTTTCCTTCGAGGAAGAGTACCAATTGATGCTAACAATTGCAGATCACTACTCAACAAAGATTTGAGTGTTTGTGTGGAGGTGCAAGTTGAATAATATTGTCAATATTAGATGGTTGAAAGCTTTGAGCAAAATGAAGGTTAGTACAACAATCAAGTATATGTGGACTAATAGTAACATGGAGTTTTACTCATAGTAGTTGAACAAATTCTACATGAAGGAAGGCACGGTGAGACTTTGCATTAGTGCAAGTGAACAACAAGTTGCAAAATTAATGAGGAGAACATTACTAGGAATAGTCCTTAAAATGCTTTATAGTGTTGAAATGGCTAAGAAATTTTCAACAAAATGCGCTTAATACGGCGAGCTACTGGATGAATAGATCTCCATCGACTACTATTTAATACTAGACTCATGAAAAAGTGTGGTTAGGTAATTGATTATTTTGTTCTTAAAATATTTGGTTACATATGTTATGTTCAAGTGAGTGATGATAAGATCAATGGCACGGCAAGAGAGTATATATTCCTAGGCTATGCATAAGGTGAGCGGGGCTATCAATATGTGGTACCTAGAATTATATTCACTTATTGCTTATAGTAAAATTATATTGATGAGAATCCAACAATGTTATGTAGGAATAATTGTGGTAGTATTTTTGTTGATTTGACTAGTGTTCAACTCAAGATGGAATTGCAACCCGAAACTCTTGAGGTAGCAAGTACTTGCATAGTAGATAACGCATATTCTGCTTGTAACGAGGTGGAACTTTCAGAGGTAATGGCGGTTGTTCTAGTTATTGAATTTGATAATGTGCATATTCGATCTCATAAGATATATAATGACAACAATGGTTTTGCTTTATTTGTGGTTGAGAAAATTCTATTGGAAAATTCCTGTGAAGTGTTTAAAGGTGCAAATATTAGGGGTGATAGATTCTAGGGCAGGCTGGTTCCTAGTTTGTGGAACCGTGAACTAGTCCAACTGGTCCTAGACCCAACCAAGAACCAAACTAACTGGTCCGATCCATTCGATCCGATTCTTAGGTGGATCAAGAAACTGGCTCTCTTTTTTATTTTTCCCCATTCCCCACAATACTTCAAGTGTCATTACATAGTTTAAATTGATACATGAGTCTAAACATAATTATCATCTCCATGAACAAAGTTATACTGATAATCAAGAACCACGTCTGAGAGGCATCAAGTCGCAAAGGAGGCGTGAGCACTACGTGTATGAGACTAAGAGAAGTGAGAGTGAGAGTCATGACCGACGAGCGTGCATGATTGAGTCTAAGCAAGAAAAGAATGGGAATTTGATTTTGGAAATATGGAATAGTAAGAATTTAAAAATTAGTCTCGTCCAAGTGGTTCGAGTGGGTGTGTTCACACATAGAACCGGGAACTGAACCGATATTCATCAGTTCCTAATTTCGAGAACTTCCCAAAACTAATTGATTCGGTCTAATTCCCAATTCAATCTGATTCTTTTCCTCACCCCTAGCAGATAGAGTTAGTGTCTCGATAAGGTTCACTGTTATAATGGAGTTCAAGCGTGGCTTGGACTTAAAAGATTCTTGTGATGGGTGAGCCCATGAGGGGCTATGGAAGAGTAGTGGTGATAAGTTTCCATCAAAGCGATTGTGATTGGCCCAAACCTCGAGCAAAAGTAGAGATTGTTGAGAATAAGTTACATATTTGAGCCTATATAGGAAATTCAATCCAAGTGAGTTTCCTAATTTAAATAGGTTTCTTAATCTGAGTGGTTTCCTAGCTTGAGTAGATTTCCTAGTTTTAGTCAGCTAAAAGGGGTTTCTAGTTTGGATTCAAATATATATAAGATGGATTTTGGCTTTTGCACGTTAGAATGAGCAAAGGAACTTTAGGTCGTAATAATCAATCATGTGGTGTGCCCGTGAATTATATCTTAAAGAAATTGCAAGTGTCGTGAAGCCAATGAAAAGATTGAAAGATTATTTTGCAAAAAATTATGAGAGATTTTTTTTTAGAGTGTATTTGAGTGACTCAACTATACTTGTGATTACCATTATATCGCTTGTTTTATAGTAAAATTCTGTACTAGTCTCCCCATGAAATAGGTCCTGCCAACCGAACCATGTAAAGTCAGTATCTAATTTATTTCCATGTTCTATTTATTATTATTACTTGTTTTTTACAACATTAAGAACCAATTTAGATGAACCATATGCAAGAGAAATAGCCTTACCCAAAAGTTCCCATTACTCGAGTAGATACATGAGTATCTCAGATCGTAAGCAAACTTTGCAAGTCCAAAATCTGCAACCTAAAATCAGAATGTCAACCTTTAGATTCATATCCAAATAGCTTCACACTACAATATTAGATTATGCATTAAAAGTTCATCATAACTCCAAAAATAATTTCAAGACTAAAACTCTATTATTTAGCTCTCCAAATGATTTCATCAAGAAATCAACTTTTGCAACCTAAAGATCTTTTGCCATTTCTCTTGGCTTCGGCTTATAAGAGGATGTTGGAGGGATGCAAAGCTTTTCAAGATATGGAGTAGTTCGCTAGCTTAAGAAGCTAACTGAATAATGTGGTAGTGAATTCCGTAAACAATTTAGATGACCGATATTATCATGTAATGATTAAATAGTTGCACATTGTACCTTTGCCTCAAAATTAGATTCCAGAAGAATATTAGCAGCCTTGATGTCACGATGAATGATTCTGGGATTACCTGAGAAGTGAATCCAATAAAAAACCAACCGTGAAACTTATCATAAGAATAAGGTTTAAAAGAGCATACTTACATTCCTCGTGTAGATATGCCAACCCCTTTGCAGAACCTAAAGCAATCTTCATCCTCATAGGCCAAGTCATAGTTGGGCGATCCTTCCCTGCAATGACATTTGCCAGTTCCAACGATTATAATGTTTTCAATAAGCCAAAATAACTACACATACTTAGTTGCCTACGCATGCGCATTGCAGTGGAAATCAAGTTAGCTGATTATTATGAGATTCCACCAAAATCACCTGAGATTTTTTTTCCCTTTTTTTTATACTTTTTAGTGGACTTTTGCCGCATACCTGGAAAAGGCTAGGCAATTGTCGTCGTCACTAACAACAGCATTTGGAAACAGTGATCCACTTTGATTAAGTGAAAAATGAAATTCAACATAATCCCAGCATACTGCCAGATAAACAACTTTGATATACAAATCCCTTACTCCAGAATAGAGGGAACATATAGACGAGTCCACAATTCCAGCAGCACTTAAAAGAGGCATTGACCATAGAATATCAAAGTTGTATGGTAGCTAGAGTCCATAAGAGAGAGAGAGAGAGGGCATCATCGGATGAAAGACGTACATGTATTCCTCTAAAGTCATACTCACCGTGCAAATGAAATTCCAATGTGCTATTTGGAACAAACTCATATACCAAAATTCTATGAGCACCAGAAATGCAGTAACCAACAAGTTCAACAAGGTGTCTATGATGGATGCGGCTAATGATCTCGACCTCTGCTTGAAATTCCCTCTCCCCTTGTCTGCTTTCAGCTTTTAACTGTTTGATTGCAACTACTTTCCCGCTCGAAAGTACTCCTCTATGAACATAGCCAAAACCACCTTGGCCAAGTAGGTTGAGACTGGAGAAATCATTTGTTGCTATTCTTAGTTCATCGTACGTGAATGTGTTCTGTGCAAGACCTAATGCCATCCCTGGAGATGATACCGAAGAAGGTCTTAATTAACACATATTTGTTATTGAGAATGGCACAGAAGGAGTTAGACTTCAGGAACTCGACACAATAAAATTACGAAGAATTTAGGAACTTTAAGAACTCGCATTCAAGCATAGAAATCTCACCTTTAGGCCCCTGTGGAGGGTAAATCCCCAACTCAAGCCGCCTCCTCTTCCTTCTATAAAAAATCACGAATATGCACACCCCAACCAGCACAATGAGCCCCCCAATCCCCACTGTCAGCGCCAGCTTCCACAGCGGCCAGCCCACATTCGGAGACACCGGTGGGGGAGGACTTGGCGACGGGGCGTCTACTGGGGCCGACATCGACTGTGGGAGGACTTGGCGGCGGGTCGTCAACTGTGGGAGGACTTGGTGGCGGGGCGTCTGTGGGATACCCACTCACCGGTGGGGGAGGACTTGCCGTCGAGGCGTCAACTGTGGGATACACCACTGTCATCGACGAGTGAGCCACCTGGCTCGCTGTTGGGACTTCAACAGAGGCCACCAGAGGCCCACGAGATCGATGCGTACGACGTTGCTCGGAGAGGAATGAAAATTGTTTTCAAATATTTTTGGGGAAGTTTTGGACGGATGTAGTTCGAGTGGATGACTGATAGCCGGAAAAGTGAGGGCAAAAGCTGGAAGGAGCATCCCATATATATGCTCTAAAATTTCGTATCTTTACAAAAATTAGACTGTAGGAAATGTATCATTTAAAAAAGGGAAAATGTCACCAACAGTTCCTAAACTTTCACTTAATGTGTAATCTCGTCCATAGACTTTTACTTTATTCAATTTGGTCCCTGAATTATTGATAAATGTTCAATCTAGTCCCTAACTATTTGAAAATTGACCAATTTCGTCCCTGAGCTTTCGATTTGCTCAATTTGGTCCATGAACTATTGACAAATGTTCCATCTAGTCCTTCCGTTTGTTCAAACCGTTAAGTGATGACATGGAGCATTAATTGATGACGTGGAACTAAATTAGATTACTAGAATTATGAGTCAATATATATCTTTAAAAAGGAAAACAAATTAGGAGTCAGCTAGAGATCAGAGCACTGATCACAAAAGCAAAGAGAATAAGTGGTTCTATATCTTTTTCTTGGACGGTGGCCACAATTTGACATGTTTTAAAGGTAATTTCCATGTGGATATCCACATGTCCTTTTTTTTTTTTTTATATTTAAGAGACTAAAAGCCATGGAAGCCAATTTTGTTAACTTTAACTAACAGAAGGACGGAATTGGTCAATTTTCAAATAGTTAGGGACTAGATCGGACATTTATCGATAATTCATAGACCAAATTGAACAAATTAAAAGTCTAGGGACGAGATAGCAAATTAAGTGGTAGTTCAGGGACCAAATTGGGCAAATCGAAAGCTCAGGGATGAAATTGAACATTAAATGAAAGTTCATGGACCATTTGTGACATTTTCCCTTTAAAAAAAAAGTATATATATATAGTCTCGAAGGTTAAAATTATATTTCACCTCAAACAGATATGGTCTAAATTAGGCTGCTAGATGAGAATTTTGTAATATTGCATACTTTCTTAAGCCGAGCATTGACTGTTTGTGACATGGCTAGTTAAGAGTAAAGACGGATTAATCAACTTATGCCTTTGCTAAATCTAATTCCACGGCTTGTTATGCTATCTTCTCTGGGAAAATATAAGGGAGGCAGAAAAGAAAAGTGGAAAGAATCGAGATTGGATTTGAGGAGCAAAGCATAAATTGTGTTGAATACTTGGGACTTACATACTGAAGATTTTTGCAAGTTTTTAAGCCAATCAATTTTCTAGTAAGATTTGTGAATTCCAAGAAAATTGTTCAAGAAATTTTAAATCTATTGTAGCTTTACCAATTTAGTCCTAAAATTTTCAATTTTATCAATTAAGTCCACTAGCCAATTTTGGTTAGAAATAACTAATATGAACGCCGATCGTCTTACGTGATAGGTCAATGCTAATATGGACAATTTTTAATATTACTTCTTTTCTGTGCTTTTTTTGGGTCTCACCAATGGCCCTCGCTGGCCATGGAGGCCGCCATCGTCTCCGACGAGGCCGCAAAGGCCCTAGATGAGACCATCGCAACCCCATTGGCTACGGACAAAGTGGTTCTCACCTAGATCTGGCGAGGGCTACCACATCCTCTCTTGTTGCTGGCGAGGTTGTGAAATCCTCACCTAGGGCCTCACTACAGCAACCCAAAAGAAAAGCACAAAAAAGAAAATAAAATAAAATATTCAAAAAAATAAAAATAAAAATTCCATGAAATATTAAAATATGATTAAAATGTGATTAAAAATTTGTACTCTTAAACATGAAATGATGAGCCAAGTTGCTGTCTGGTCAACGACGACCCCCGTGTTATGCACTCCCAATTTTTCTAAACCCACTTTTTCTTCCTTTGTCGGACGATGTGATGAAGTGCGTCGCGCGCCGTGGAAAGTCAAGATTTTCTAACGTGGAACGTGGGAGCGTGGGACATCAAGAATCTGTCCATTTTGTGAATGGGAACATGATCATTTTTCTCCAAGTCTAGCTCGGTTGAGGTCACAAGACAATCACGATGGATCAATCCATCCTAAACAAATTCCGTTTATTAAGTGGAAAATGAAGGATCTGGAAAAAAATGATGTCGTTCATAAAATCAAGTTTTTCCTTTTTTTTGCGTTGGTGGCATGCGTCAAGTAAGAGGAGGAACGCGCATTCTCTATTAATAATGGAAGGAGCACTCCCATCTCTTGAAAAAATAAAATCCATTAAATTTGGAGAGAGTTCAAATTCACGATTTTGCGTGAATTCCCTTGCGAAATTGGGTGATTAATTTTCATGAGGAATTGTGACAACTAAACAATACAGTTGGAGACCGGGAAATACCAAGAGCGTTTGGCTGGTTTTTTTTTTTTTTTTTTTCGATCCTACTCTACTCCTATTCTAAGTGTGGAATTAATGTCCATTTTATTGCTCAATCAGTTGTAAAATCATGTGGTGCCCTTCTCGTGGAATCAGTCACACTAATCAAACCACTTACATCCGGTTTTCTATTTATTCTTTTGTTTTGTTTATTTTATTATTTGATCATTGAAGCGCAAATTATATCTAACGTTTGTCGTAACCAATGGTTAAGGTAGAAACAACTTTTGGAAACAAGCTGTACAATAGTAAAATTTGTACTTTGAAATGTGAAATGAACCAAGCTATTGTCTGGTCGACGATTGCCGTGTTATGCACTCTCACTTTTTATAAAGCCACTTTTTTGTCACTACTCTGTCAAACGGAAGGATTAAGTGTGTTGTACGTTAGGGATAACTGTTTTTAAATTTCACATATATTTCACTTGGACTAGGAAATCTATCCGTTGGAATAAATTCCTCATTTTTTAGAACCCGAAACCTATCATGCCTACGCTAGAACCCATAACCTACCCTATTGCAGGTTTCAAGGTCTACCCAGGTTCTACCAATATTATTAATTAAACAACTGCAGTGAATTAAAACATTTACTGACAATAACTTATATTTGGACACATGAAAAATATTTACATTAATAAAGTGAAAATCTCAGTCATAAAATGGAAGCTCGGACTAGTGTTTCTAGATTATATACTCATCATCAAACGATATGGAATATCGGAGGAACGTGCAAAGACACAAACCAAGAAAAATATTAGAACTTGTTCCAAGTTCCAGGTTACTGGTTACAAGCTCCAGGTTTTAGATTTCTCCAGCTAAGAATCCGAAACTTACTCGTTGAAACAAGTGCTTCACTTTTTGGAACCTGAAGCTACTTTGCATACCTCGGAACCTGAAACCTATAGGTTCCCACTAGTCCAGTTCTCAGATTCCAAGTTCTACCCTAGAACCATGCTCACTCTTATCATACGCCATGGAAAATCAAGATTTCCTAACGTGGAACATGGGTGCATGGGTCATCAAGAATCCGTTCATTTTGTGAATGTGAACATGATCATGTTTCTCCAAGTCCAGGTCAAATGAGGTCGGAGGACAATCATGATAGATCAATCAATCTTAATAAAATTTCATTTGTTTCGCAAAAAATGAAAGGATCTAAAAAATATTTTTCTATAAAGTGATTACTTATATCACTTACAAAAATGAATGGTTAATCAAAACATTTTTTCTTTTACTAATTATTTCAAGTAGTAAAAACGATTATTTGTAGTAAAATATTTTCTATATTATTCACTCTCCAGATAACAAACCGAGCGTAGGATCAAATCTTTCCTATGATGTTAATATGTGCGTATTGAGAAAAAGGGTCGGTGTCAATCATTCAAAAGGTATTTGGCTTAAAGGATTTTGCCTTGAAGCTCGATATGGGCATCTTAGAAAGAAGATTGTGCATTGCTTGACTAGCCCGAATATTGCTCTCTTTGTTTATGGTAATGAATTTGACAAATTTTCGGGCCCCCAGGGAAAAAAAAAATGTGCTTTGTCGGATGAGAACGTTATCTAATTCTGTGCCAAGAATTTTTTATTAGATAGACGAATCAAGAAACTTCGTTTCACTGCTTTTATATATCTATAAACTTTACTGTTAAAGATGTGTTATAGTGTAGATCAATTGATCGACTTTCAAATAATATGAGCGATCATTTTTAGGAAATATATATTTTACAAATCATTTATTTTTCACAAAATAAACTAAACTTAAAGAAAAAATTGTAATAATTTGATGGTCAATTCGATAAGTCAATACATGTAACATCTAATCGTAATTTCATCCATTATCTTGGTTTCTTGTCATGATTTATTTATTTCTTTTTGAATGATTATGTCTGGGTCGTGGTATTTTGTATATTAAGATGAATTGCGTGGGAATAATAAAATGCTGATTTCGTAATTCCATGGGTATGTTTTTGTTCCTAGCGAAAACGATTCAAAATGTCGAACATGAGCTGTTCCAATCGGCCTTTTGGCGAGAAAGGAGAGTCATTTTGGCTGTTTTCTGAAGTTTTCTGGAGAGATTTAACCGTTTTTGTTTTTTCGGGCATGTAGAATGCTCTTTTCCAATGGAAGACGGGAAAATGATCGTAGGAAAACAGTAAGCAGGTAAAAAAATTTCTACGATTATTGCCGTGGAACGTTTTAGTTCGCCCTGATTTTGCACTTCATCACGGCGATACATTTGCGACGCAATAAAATAAACTCGGCGACATGTTTCTATATCATAAAGGTAGAAAATCACAACTCTTTTGATTAGTTAACATTAACAAACCCCATCATTGTAATCAGTGATTGCAGCAGAAAATAAAATACATCGGTACAGATAAAAATTATGCGGAAGAATGTCCAAATAATATCTGAAGGCTGCGGATCTCTTGGAGGACAGCTGCGAGCGGTGATAAACGCGAAAGATAAACAAAACTTCTGATATCAAATTAGAAAATTTAATCCAAAAACTTAAATTGATAATTGTAGGAATAATAATTCAATAAATAATCCGTCGACATACTAAATCTGATTAACTGAGTCACTTCGTTGTGCCGTGCTGATCTATGTAGGAATATCCGAATACGGGATGAGAGGACTGTTGATCTTGATGCAGACCATAATAAGTCTAGTGCTTGAAGGCTGCGTTTGGCAGTCGAGATAAAATTCAGGATAGGATATGATTTATCCTATCCTATATTTAGTGTTCATTCAAAACAAGATAAAATCGGATATAAGAGAGATAAACAGGATAAAATTATTCCATGGGAGAAGTGGGATAAAGGTAGATAGGATTTCTAATGTCCATAATAAGAAAGTTATTTTTCTTAAATAACAAACTTATTAAATTAACAAAATTGAAATTATATTTCAATATAAATAATATTTGAATTCTAATTTAAGAAATTAAAAATTAAAAAAATAAAAATTTATTTGTAATTAATCTTATTTTAATTTATATATTCAACTTTAATTCTATCTTATAATAAACATTCAATCTATAAATTAAATATTTATATTTATTATATATTTTGGGTATTTTTGTATTTTAGGTATGTTTGTACAATTTACTATTTGATAAAATTTTATTAAAGAATGATGAAAGGGGAAAAAGAAATAATAATGAAAATAATATAAAAAAGAGGAAAAATAAAATAGTAAATAAATAAAAATAAATTAAGGAATAGTGTTACGAGAGATTTTCACCATCTCCGTTTAGGAACATTTAGGTTCATTTATAATGATATGCCGTTTATATATAATAATAATAAAAAAATGTACATGATATGATTTTGAACATATCCGACTTTAATACTCAAAGCGATTCACCAAACAATAGACGGGATATAAAAAAATCCTAAGATTTCATATCCTATCATATCCAATCCTATCCCGATTAGAAATCCGGATGACCAAACGTAGTCGAATGGTACTATGTTGGATGTATGCCCTATTAGGGATTTCAGTTGTACCATCATTATTATTATTTAATTAATGGCAATGACGTATTCATTCATTTGTCCAATTATTTTATATTTATGAATGATTCCATAAGATTAGTTGCAACTTGACCTATTCTTAAGACGTCAAGAATATATGTGGCGGGTTCATAATTAAGCTAAATCTTTAAACCGTTCCTGGTCAATGGATTATTGAGTGGATATTTATAATCTTGTTGAGACCGGTGTGTTCTTAACTTCACCATTAAGTATTGGATACTTAAGGAAATGATGAGTCGTATGTCATTGGGTATTATGATGCCTGAGTTAGAACACAAGTGTTTGTATTAGACAAGTTCACTGAACGTGACACATATGGAACAATTAGCAACATGGAAGCTTTTAGCGTGGTCAATGTCTAATTGTTCATTCTTTGGTCTTGTGTAAATAATCCTTAGACCTGAGGCACGGTGTTAACTTGTGTGTCGAACAACTATGATTCACAGATGCACGTAATGCCGAGTCATTGATCCGTCTTTATACCTAATGGTCATATTGTGTTCATATACGAAGTTGCACGTATGCGCAATATGGAATCTGTCTCCTTGTTACATGCAAGGTATAATAATAATATCTTATGCGATCTAATTATGATACTGCATTGAAATCCTCGGCCGGGGTTGTAACCAAGAATAAATTGTTTATATCTCGAATAAAATGCATGTCAATTAGATTTGTGCATATGATCGAATTAGTGACTTGGCAAATATTCAATGGTCTTTGTTTGATCTGGACATAGTAAGACAGAGGGATTGAATTACACTATAGCCAAAACTGACAGGTTCATTATATTCTTAAAGCATTCACACTATCTAGGTAGCCATGACATATTGCTAGATGTCAATCATGACTTGTAGGAATCAAAGATTAATCAGGACAATTAATTCTTTTGCGAGTACTAATGTGTTAGTACAAGTCTTACTACCAGCTTAGTGATGAACCTAGGGATGTCACACACCATAAACAATTAGAATAACGTGGAACAAGAGAGGAATATTGTTGCAAATGTGTTTGCAATTACTGCAATCGAATTAAGTCAATTTGAAATTAAATTAAATGAGATTTAATTTAATTTGTATTATAGTCACAAGCCTACTTGCATATGATGCACAAGCATGTCCAAAGTGAATATATGTTAATGTATTCCAAATGTACATATAAAGATTATGTTCTTTTTATTTTTAAGAGGATTAATTAATTATTCATTTAATTAATTAATTATTCATTTAATTAATTAATTATTCATTTAATTAATTAATTAATCTATATGTGTTTCTTTTTTAATAATAATAACTAATAAAAAAATTAAATATATGAAGCTTCCGTGCACATGCACGAATCATGATGGTCAGCGGTTGCTGACCATCATGCACAAGATCGTGCATGAGCGGTTTGCTCATGCATGTCGTTCGTGCATAAGCGGACGATTAGCAATGGTTGCAACCATTGCTGATCGGTTTATATTTTTATTTAAAAATGGTGGTTTTGCGACATAACAAGGAGTTGCAAAAAATAGAGAAAAGTGTGTGTTGTTGTGTTTTTGAGACACGAGAAAAAGAGGGATTCTCTCTCGTTCGGGCCATGACTAAAAACATCAAGGATACAGCGTTTTGTCTCCACGAGATTGTTAGCACAATCATAGTGGTGAATATCCGAAAGTTCTCTCTTCCGTTCGACGTCTATTGTTCGTGTGTCTGAACTAGAGGTCCGACGTTTATGGGGTTTAAATTGTAAAACATCCGAACCGATTCGTATAAAGCGCACTTCCGAACGAATTCGTATAAAGCGCGCTTCGAGAGGTAATTAGTTTAACTCCATTTTATATTCAGATTTTTTATTAAAACACACGAACAACGCCTTCGGAGAATCGTATATAAAATATATCATTTTTGTTTCCACTGCGTTCTTTTTATTAATTTTACCTATACATGATTCATGAAATCCCAACATACCGAAAGTCCGATTAAAGATGGAAAATGATGGATGCTTATTCTTGTGACGTATAATATTGAAAGTTGAAAATTTACTCCCATCTCAATTACTACCTTTTTCGGGTTAAAGATTCCTCCTTATCTCGTGTAATGTAGTTGCCAGAGTTTGTTGTATTAATGTCGGGCTCACTGGATCCATTCACGAAGTCTTGTGAATAGTACAATTCTCACTATTTTCAAGTTCCTATTCAATGTGTTTTGAATCTATTTTATGGTGATTGTTGTTTGCTAAGGTGTGATATGAGATGATATGTGACTGTATGCATTTGAAAGAAAAGAAGAGAATACTTACTCCTAACTGACATTTAATATTCTAAACAGTGCCTTCCTTAGACAAGTAAACTCTAAGCTCCCCTCACTAAACTTAATCAAGTAAGATACGAGGCAAATTTAAACAAATTCTTTATAAATATTTCATTATAGGTTTTTTTTTTTTTCATTTTTATTTTATTTACTATTTTTTTAATTTTTTAATTTTCTTTGTTAATTTAATTTGAAGTTTTTATACAATTAGTATATGGTTTAAAGTTAGCATGAGTTTTCCTAAAATATTAATCAATTCTAGCAATACAGATCGAGATCGAGTCAAGTGTAGATCAAGTATGAGTAATTAAATTTACACTACATAAATATAAATCAAAACAGATTAAATAGGTTGAAATTTTTTCGATCCAACCCAAACCTAACCCAACCCACTCATTTGACAGGTCTACAAAACTCCACATAAATTATTGCATTGATTTGGACCAGCATGTAAAGAATTTAAGCAACTACAGCAATTTGGATTAAACGAATTTTGCAGATTCATTCTTCGAGAAATTAATGGGAAGAGTACGGGCTGATGACAATCATAGAAACTCTTCTGAGGGTATTGAATTGAACCGGAACCGCCATTGCTTCCCAACTTTCGAGCCTCCTACTTTGAGTTTCGTCCTTCCTTTCTTATACATTTCTCTAGCAGTGATGACAATCTTTAGAATACCTCAAGCTATTACTACTCAAATCAGCAACACAAACGTACCGACACCTGATGTACCTTTTGCCTTTCCCAAATCTAATCCATTTCAATCTGCAAGTAACAACTCACACCATGCAGCCACAGGCCAAAGCAGAGCATGAACTTTCATCTTCCGGAAGATGTTTCTCCTCGAAGCACGAATCATGCAGACATACCGTGGAACTGTGGAATTAGGGCCTAGCCTTCCAGATAATATTAATACTACGAGCCTTCATTAGCATGACGACCATCCTCTGCCATTTTCCCCAAGTCCATCTCTTGGGTAGTCTGTTGAAACCCACTGCTTGAGCTGGATGGATGAAGGCCATACTCACTAGTGGGGCCACTAAACTCGCTTGTGGCTTGTTCTTGGCTTTCCAAGGCCATCATCTTAAATTTCTTTAAATCCTCCTGGTATTGACTGGTGTCATAATCTGTGCTTCCATAAGGACTATATGCTCTGCTATGTCCAGGCACAATTCCTTCATTTAAATCGCTCAGAGAGAGGTTTCCTTCCAATGCTCGAACGACCTGATTACATGAAGTTCAAATCTTATTCCACAATAGTAGACCATTTTGCATTAACGGTCATACCGGAAAGCGAGTAGTAGCAAACTGAGACACTGAAACTAATTTTTTTTTTCCAGCTCAAATAAAATGATAACCCATGATTTGTAAAAGGAGCAAAAACACTAACTAGAGCATAGATTATCTCTATAATATAAGGAAAAAAAAGGAAACATGCATTCTCATATTGAAACAAAGGATTTTTAACTAGCAATGTACCTGTGTCATTCGTGGACGGTGTCGTGCAGAATGACGAACGCAAGCAGCAGCACAAGCAATCATCCGCTTCATTTCCTCGGTAGCGTAATCCTTGTGCAATTTTGTATCAACAATGGCATCAAATTTGCCATCTTCTAAAGCTTCTGTGAGCAAAGGCCTTGCCTGAAATTTCATTAGAGTAGCCAATTCTTTGACAACATTCAAGGTGGAGAGACGGAAACATGGAGGAGAAGGATAAATAAATAAAGGGAGGGGGAGAGAGGGATTAGAAGCTCAAAGTCCTAAAATTGGCTTTTCCCTATCAGATAAGATCACTAATAATAACAGGCCTCAAGTAAATATATTGTTGATAAACTACTGACCCAATCAACCATGCTATCTTCAACAAAGGGTCGAGTCTTGTCAATTGGACGACGCCCGGTTATCAACTCTAGAAGCACAACTCCAAAAGAAAAGACATCCGATTTGTCAGAGAGCTTCCCACTGGAGGCATACTCCGGAGCCAGGTAGCTGCATTAATTAGACTTACCTTAGCAAAAGATGACACAACCAATGTATGCTAAGAGGAAACAAGTGAACTGAACCATCATCTATACCAAATTAGACAAACTACATGCATAAGGAATGGCCTTACCCGAAAGTTCCCATTACTCGAGTCGATACATGAGTATCCGTATCAAAAGCAATCTTTGCAAGTCCAAAATCTGCAACCTGGAATCAGTAATGCCAGCTTTTATAATTCGCAACCAACTAGCTTCACACGACAATATTAAATTATGCATTGTAGAGTTCATCACAACTCCAAAAATAGCTGCAGACGAAAAGTTGGTTCCCCTAATGATTTCATCAAGAAACAACTTTTGCAGCCCTAAGATCTTTTGCCGTTTCTCTAATCTTCGGCTTACACAGAGGATGTAGGAGGGATGCAAAATGCTTTTGAAAAAAATGAAGTAAATCAATAACTTAATAACTAACTATATAATGTGGTGGTGAATTCAATAAACATCCTAGATGACCGATATTATCATATAATGATTAAGCAATCGCACATCATACCTTTGCCTCAAAATTGAAGTCTAGAAGAATATTAGAAGCCTTGATGTCACGGTGAATAATTTTGGGATTACCTGAGAAGTGAATACAATAAAGATGAACTCCGAAACTTACATTAGTAAAAAGGTATAAAAGACTCTACTTACAGTCCTCATGCAAATATGCCAACCCTCTTGCAGAACCTAAAGCAATCTTCATTCTCATAGGCCAAGCCATAGTTGGGCGATCCTTCCCTGCAACAACATTTGCTAGTTATAACAACTATAATGTTCTCAATTAGCTTTTCAGCTCAAAAATAATCAAACAGCCTGTGTTGCCTATCCACGGTGGTGATCAAGCCATTTGATTATTATGGCATTGCTACAAAAGTGTTAGCCGGCTGCAATGTTAGGGTCTGTTGTCCAATCCCCCACCCACCCCCTTTTCCATGTTAAGAGATTTTTGCTGCTAGATAAACAGCAATGATATATAAATTCCCTCATTCCAGAATGAAGGGAGTTTATAAACAGGTCTCACTATTCCAACAGCACTTCAAAAAGGCATTAACCATAAAATATCAAAGTTGTATGGTAGCTAGAATCCATACATAAGAAGAAAAGTCCGAGTGTGATCTTGGAAAGAAGGCAACAGAGAGAGAGAAAGAGAGAGGCAATTGATATTAGAAACGGCATCATCCGATGAAAGAATACATCTATACCTCTGAAGGCATACTCACCATGCAAATGAAATTCCAGCGTGCCATTTTGAACAAACTCATACACAAGAATTCTCTGAACACCAGAAATGCAGTAACCAACAAGGGAAACAAGGTGTCTGTGATGGATACGGCTGATGATGTCAACCTCTGCTTGAAATTCTCTCTCTCCTTGTCCACTTCCAGCTTTTAACTGCTTGATTGCAACTACTTTCCCACTCGAAAGCAGTCCCTTATGAACATAGCCAAAACCACCTTGCCCGAGTAGGTTGACATTGGAGAAACCATCTGTTGCTATTTTTAGCTCTTCATACGTGAATGTGCTCTGTGAAAGACTTAATGCCATGCCGGGAGATAGTATTGAAGGTCTTGCTGAACCCACGTCTGTTGTTGAGAACTGTTCAGAAGTAGTCGGACCCTGGTGATTCGACAAAATTCGTGGCGGAGGAGTAGGCTTTGGCCAATTTGTAACTTTGTCAATTGATGGAGTAACATTAGGTTGAAAAGGCTGAGCTGGGCCAGCAGGAGGGTCATCTGCAAGGAACATTACGTACTTTTAACCCGATACCTTATATGCACTGAAAAATCATAACTGGAAAAGCAATTGGCATCAAATTATCCTGAAACACATACAGATATTAGAGAGAAAATGATTAAGCAATTGCATCAACAAATTCAGAGAGAGACCCAAGTAGCACTCCCAAAATTTACAGCAACCTTAAGACAATTTGGCCACAATCAACGGGCAGGATTCACAACTCGGGGTCTCGAAAACAACAAGAGATCCAATTTTTCAGCCTCTGGCAAAGTCTTAGCGAGTTCAAAAACCCCGATGCGGCGATGACTAATCCTCATTTCAGAACCCAAGTTCATTTCTAGCTAGCCGACCGACCATAAAATAAAGAACAAATGACGAACTTCGAAAGCTCGCATTCAAGGATAAAAACTCACCTTTAGGCCCCTGTATAGGGTAATTCCCCAGCTCAAGCCTCCTCCTCTTCCTCCTCCGGTAGAAAATCACGAAAATGCCGACCCCAACCAGCACGATCAGGCCCCCAATCCCAATCCCCACTATCAGCCCCGCCAGCGCCCCCGGCGGCAACCCATCCGGAGGCACCGGCCCGGTCGCCGCCGGCGGAGGGGGGGCGGGGGAGAGGTGTAGTTGGTCGCCGCCGGGGCGCCGGCCTCGGAGGGGGCACCGTGGTCGTCGCCGGCGGCGGGGGAGGCAGCGGCGAAGTGGTGTTGGAGCCGCCCGACGCCGCCGGAGCGGAAGCCGGCGGCGAGGACGACATCGGGGGCCGGGGAGCTCGATGAGTCCGAGGTTGCCCCGGGGGTTTCCTTAACTTCTCTGTTGGCT
The DNA here is from genome assembly GCA_014182395.1 of Eucalyptus sp. ANBG9806169. Lineage (NCBI taxonomy): Eukaryota > Viridiplantae > Streptophyta > Magnoliopsida > Myrtales > Myrtaceae > Eucalyptus > Eucalyptus sp. ANBG9806169. The sequence continues at coordinate 38,662,052 of CM024582.1, forward strand.
GAGGAAAGCGGAAATTACAAAATCTTATGGGGAAAACTCGGCAGGTTGTGTTTGGTGTGGACTCGACTGAGCCATTGCTGAAAAGCTAGTGAGTGAGAGAGAGAGAGAAAAGAGAAGCGGGGAATATTTTCTGGTGCTAAGTATTTAAAAAAAAAAAAAAAGAAAAAGAAGTGGGTCCCGCGCTGCAATGATTTAGCCCCGCCGGAGTTGAATCTTATTATTTATAATATTTTTCTGGTTTTAGTAAAACACCAAAACTCAGAAAACTTAAGTTGAACGAAAGTCGTTTTTTGGGGTTTGGTTGGCGGCATGCGTCAAGAGGAGGAACCCGCGTTCTCTATCAATAATGTAAGGAGCGTTCCGAAATATGAATAGTGTACCATGCTCAATTAAGCACTAATACTTTTTTTTAGCTTACTTAAATATCATATCGGAGCAAAATCATTTACTTAAGTGTCACTTCGGGCAAATGTCCTATATTGATTTTTGAATTTTTTTCTTTCTTTTTAGGCTGATGAGGATCATCGATGACCCTCGCCAGGCATGAAACCCTTACTAACTACCTCACCCTCGGTTGTGACGGCCCTAGGAGAGGCCATTGAGGCCTCGTTGACTTTGGGCAACCTCAGGCGAGGGTTCTTGTGGCCTCGCCCGCTGCTAGCGAGGCCCTAAGCTGTTGCCCAAAACCTTCGCAACGAGAGCAAAGCAGTGAGAGCCCTCACCAACCACCAGCAAGGCCCCAACAACCTCGCCTAAGGACTTCATGGTCGAGGACAAGGATTTTGCGATGACCCTCGCCAGCCTCAAAGAAAAAAAGGAAAAAATATTAATAAATTCAAAAATATTAAAATACATTAAAATAATATTTTTCGATGGCCACATCAACTTTTCCAATGGTGCAAATTGGAAATGGCACTCAAGTGAGTAAAAAAAAATTAACACTCGTATTGTTCTCATTAGGGGTGAGCACGATATCCGAATAAAACCAGGAACCGAACCCGACCCAATGGGTCCGATTCTCAACTCTATGGAGGGAGGTTCTGATTCCCAATTTCTCTTTTTCGAAACCAGCAGTTCCTAGTTCAGTTCTCGATTCCTATAAGAACCGGAACCAAAACTGGACTGGGATTCCTAAACCTAAAATTATTTACGCCTTTTGCTTTTCTTTTTGCCTTTTACTTTTCTTTTGCCTTTTGCTTTTCTTTTTACCTTTTTACCAATTCATTTTGGTTCTTATGGGATTTCCATCATCGAATTCACAGAACATGATGCTAATGAACTCCATCTATTTGTTTAATTGAATCATGCACATTTGTGGATCAATTTAGTGAGCTCTTTGTAAAGAAAAACAAGATATGAATTGGAGTTCATTTTTCATGATTTGTTATATAATTTAGTGAGATACCTATCAGGCTAAAGAGTAAAATATGTTTTGTCTTTCCATTACTTTATCATTCTTCCCTGAGGAAGTATTTTCTAAATAAAATATTTGGATAGTCTACAAGGACTGACATTCATCTTTGTTCTCTTTCATTTGCTTTGTAGCCTTTCTATGGTTTCTCTTAAAAGACTGTGGGATGAATGAAACAATCATGAAAACCCCATAGATGAGTGATTATCCAAATGCTAGAAAAATTTTAAGTTGACAATAGGGTTTCTATATATTTCTTTTAAGAAGTTCTTATGCCGTTGTTCAATCATTTTTAAGAAGCCGAACATGTCTAGCTTGTTCATTATTACTGCATTCATTCTCATTTTGTTTAACTAAAAATGAAATAAAAATAAAAAAACCTATTGGATCCTAGAATCTGTAACAAGATATGTTCCAAATTCTAGATTTTAACAAGTAGATTTCAGATTTCAAAAACTTATACCTAATAATAGGTTCCAAGTTCCAAGTGGAATTTGTAAAGAATTCGAAACTGCTCACTCATAGTTCTTACCGCAAGCATTTCCACCTCTTGAAAAATAAAGTCCAACAAATTTGGGAATTCACGATTTTCATCTGACCTATAATAGCAACAAGAATGTTTCTTATCAAAATGTTATCGTTGTTATGGACATATGTGATATCAACAACTTGGTAATAAAATAAAAAAAAAAAAATTGGAGTTACTCATAACAGTATAATTAAAGGCCCATTAGTTTCGTTAAAAATAAATAAAAATGATATTTATTTTATCTAAAATTAATCAATTGATAAAAATAGTCAGTTTATATCTAAATATTTTTATGAATGATGAAATATTTTTTGTTTTTTTATTTTTATAGATGATATAAGTGATTATTTTTAATAATAGTGGGGACCGAAACGTGGGACAAAAGAGATGGACAATTGACACCCTCACAGAGACAACGGCGGCGTTTTCATGTCGAAGATTCCATCACGTTGAATGTCGTGAAAGCCTTGTCTGGAAGGGGAAAAGGTAGGAGCAGGGGGATGGACCACGTCCACGTGGAGGCACGTACTTGGGTGTCTGACAAATGACAAGACAACCCGTACGATTTGGATCCCAGTGCGCCGAATTCTTCTATCACGTGGAAAGATATTTTTTCTTGTCGACATTTCATCAAAATCGGCAGCTGAGGGAAAAAAAAAGTGGAATTTTCACTAAAAAACAACAAATTTTTCACCTTTTCTCTGAAAAATTTTGGATATCCAAACCAACATTATTTTAAGTTTAAAAAGTTGCGAAAATTTTAAATGATCTCGAACGTTCAACATTGAGGTTAAGAAATCATATATTTTAAACACTGCCAAAGAAAGGAATTTTTTTTTAAAAATATGAATCATACCAACACTCTAACAAGCGTCCTAGTCAAATGATCGACTTTTCACAAAATTGTCAATTAAGATTTATTGCACAAAAATAAACATAAGTACGAGTCATCTCACCCTTGTTTTTATATATATGTTTAATAAGAAACATATTTTTATGATTACATGATAGTTTCGTACCAATTGAAGTGAAGACGAATGTAAGAACTTTACTTGAGTGAGATAAAAGAACTTGTAATGCCCTAATTGAGGGGCAAAATATACATTTATAATACAAAAACTTAATGTATTGTAGTGTATATTTACTATCTGATCTAGAAAACATCATATTTATTAGAAGGTAATGAGTTATGGCGATGATTCAATTATGCGATGTATGTAAATTAGAGCTAAATGAAAGGCAGCTAAGAGCGCATCTGGTCTTCACGCAAAGAACGAGGGGTTTAGGGCTCATCTCATATGTCCGATTCAGGCATCCATCTATCTTATTTTATTGACGCAATTAAAAGATCAGGATTTGTCCCAACCTGTCTTTTATTCCATGATCGATAGCAGCTCGACTTACGGCACTTTTCCATTGATCGAAAGAAATATATTAGGACTAAGTGACGGAGCATCTTATCATATTCTAGCATTATTTTGGTACACAGTATTAGCTGGAGAACATATTCTATGGATTATATGTGACCAAACACACTCAAAATGTGACTTTCTATAGGTTGAAGCCCTGGTCCCATCTCAACTATGATTTTAGAAAAGTGGATTCAAGCATTAACGACGGTAGTACTCAAATTTGTTGTTATGGGTAATATTCTTTGGGTGCTTTTCGATTTTTTGCTTTGTTTTCATTTTCAAGTCGTTTTCAAGTGTTAGAGAAGCCCAAGTTATCTGTTCGCTAGCAACCCAACAGTGTAACATTATTGGACCTTTACGAAGATTGTCTAAAATATCTTAAACATATTGTATGACAGCCAATACATTTTAATTTGATCAGTCTAGTCATAAACCTTTTGATAATTTGTTAATTTTGCCGAAAATCACATTGTTACGAATTCTTTTAAAATGTTTTGGATTTCTTCTATATTTCATTTCATTTCTTTTCTTTTTCATATATCCTTCGTTGGTCACTAAGTCTTGGCAACGAAGCGCTCATCACATCTGGGCGAGGGGTGATTGGTGAGGGCAACCCTCACCCCAAGTTGCTCAACGCAACCCTCGCCAAGCCTCACCTATAGGTGAACAATGGAGGGAAATAAGGAAAAGAAAAAAGAGAAAAAGGGGAAATTTTTTAATCTTTTTTAAAAATTTGAAACTATTCAAATTTCCAATTAAAATTGACAAATAATCAAAAGATTTAAAATTAAATTGGCCAAATAACAAGTTTAGGACTGTATTTGCAACTAGAGCATCTTGAATAATTTTTTGTTGGACCACTATAATTTATTTGTCTTCACACTCTCTATGCATAAGTTCAATATAAAATGCTGTTGTGCTAGTGTCGTACAGGGTGGGATCAAATGTATTCAGCACATATGAACTCGCGGTTGGGTTGTGCTCAGGAAGTTTTCCAGTGTCGCTATCCTCGAATTGCCATCTGGACTTAAATGTATATCTTTCAACTCGTCTCCATGATCGAGTCCCTTAAAAGGTCGATCAGACATGTGCTCTCAGGCCCACGATGGTGGGCCTTAAGAACACTATCATAGTTCAAGACGGTGAGGCCCAAGCAAATTCGTGCTCGGAAACATGAATGGACCAAGCTATGGTCCGGTCGACAGAGAATGAGGAACAATGCTGAAGTAGCACTCGCGCAAATCAATCTCAACGCAACCGCGGTCAAACCCATGTTTTTGCTACGAGTTTCTAGTACAGGATATGCAACCGGAAAAAAAATATTCTTAAACCCTACACATCTTTTGAGTAATGGACAAGTTTATAAACACTAGCCTCTTATCGAACACGAGTAAAACCGCCATTGAAAACGATATTGCATAAGCCACCTGGGTAAAAAGAAGCTAAGAGATCAAGGTCATCGATTGTCTCTCAATGCATCTTTCATTACACGACACAACCTTGTTATCACCTTCCTAGCAAAACCCAATACCCTCCAAGGGCAACACCAAGCACTACATGGGTCGGGTTGGTGGTTGTGAATTTTTAATGGCTCTTACCCTAAACCCTAAAACTATCTTCCAAAATTATACATATTTACTAATGACAATCCGAACCAAAGAGGGCATTCGCCAATACCGCATGTCATCTGTTGAATGAGAGACGGCCCACTTACTGATTTAAGTGTCACAATTCTTGCAAAAACCAAACATTGAGTTAAACTGTCACTCTAGTATTTTGATTTCATTCATTTGCACAGGAAGATGAATGGCAAATGAATATGATAATAAGAAACTAACTGAAGAAACACTAAACTTGAGTTCTAGAAAAACAATAGGCTTAATCTCCGCTCATTCAAAATTGTAAACAATGCCACAGTAGATGAAACAAAAACAAAGCAAATTAAAGAGGCAACTATATAAGCCAAAAAGTTTCCTGCGCCCAGATATGAAAGACTAAATCCTTCAAAATAACATGATTATGCCCCAAAATGATCATAATAATTAAGCAGTAGCTGCTCCTGCATGCTTCCTTGGCGCAGCTTCAGTACCTGCATCAAAACCATCCGCTCCATAAATCAGCAAAAAAACCAAAAAAATCCACCCAAGTGCAAAAAGAAACATAATCTGCATAGACAATCAAATAACGTAAGAGTGAAGCCAATTACCTTCTCTGAAACCACTCTTGAACCTGCGAGGAACATTGCGGAGATACCTCATCCTACCAGTTCCTGTGGTCTTCCTTCGGATTGCCTTCACACTCCAGTTATCTAAAAACAGCGATTAAACACAACTCAAGGTGAGAAGAGAAGATTTGCACCTACCATATGCTATTGCAAGAAAGTTAGCGATAAGTAACCTCATCACAAGCTCACAACTTGTATGGCGCAAAGAGAAAGCGAGAGCAGGGTCAAAAAGCAAACAACAGAACCTAACCTAGGTCGAAGAATTTGTACATAATGATTTCTATATTCATAATTTCCTTCTCAGAGAACCATCTTTAGAGCACAATCTCTCTTTTATTTGTGCAAAACCCAGCTGAAAGTCAATCCCCTTTTGTTCTTCTCCCACACCAGGAATGGGAGAATACATCAAGGTGAGGCAAGATTTCTATATATGGAAAAGTCAGAGATGAGAATAGAATTACAATGAAGCAACACAATAGACTAACACACTCTCAGTTGAGACAGTTCTTGACTTCCACAGTGCAAACAAAAAGCTCTGAGATAGTCCATTCGCCGTAAAGGAAACCAATAATTTCATACTTATTCTCTCTTTGCACTGATGTTTTTCTAATTTTTCGATCACTTAACCTTTCATACAACTATGATTATGACAAAGTCTCTACTCATACACACCTACAAACTCTCGACCATAAATTCAACTGACACACAGCTCCACCCACCAAATGTTCCTACGACCTTGCAAGCAAACTACAATAAGCCTATACGCATGAAGAATCAGATAATTCGCGCAACGAATCAGCTCAATCGCCGGACTGATTCTCTCATTGGTACCTCACATTTGAACCTCCCTCCCTCCCTCCCTCCTCGTCTCCCCATACATCGATAAGCAACTAATCAAGACCACATACAGCTCGTGCTCTACGCATACTAATGAAGCTCCACATGACGAAAGCAAAAATGCAAACACCGATCGCAAGCGCACAACGCCATTTGCTCCGATCAAATTCTAAAGAGACGGGAATACGACGTGTACGTACACTTCCTCTTGCGGGCAGCGGGGAAGCCGCAGGCACCGCAGCGGCTCTTCTGGAGGTGGAAGCTGCGCCGCCCGCACCTCACGCACAGCGTGTGTGTCTTGTTCCTTCGCTTACCGAAGCTCCCCGTTCCCTTACCCTGCAAAGACAAGCATCCGCAGCGTTCGCTTTCTCAGTGATTCGCCATTAGCCGACATAGATCTCACTCCATGCTCAAGCTAGAGAGAGAGTGAGAGAGAGAGAGAGGAGCTCACCATGGCGCCGACGAGGAGGAGGAGGAAGGAGAAACCCTAATCTGTCTGGCGAAGAGCGGCGGGCGAAGGAGGTTTTATATCTCCTCAAGCGAAAGTGGAGAGGGTCTTTAGGGTTTGCATCGGTCGCTGAGCCTGGCCATCGGAGCGGGAGAGATTGAGCAGGAAATGGGCTTAAACATGGGCCGCGAAAAAGCCCATTCTTGTTTTGGGCTCTAGTCTGGCCCATTTAAGGCTTGATGGGCCCGCTCTCGCTCTGGCGGGAAGAGACAACGTCTCTTTAAAAAAATAAATAAAAGACCTCCAAAGCGCGCGCGATTCTGTCACCGTCGCGGGGGATATCGGGCTCGCGCCGTCGCCGCCGTTTACAGTTTTGTCTAGGATCGATGAGTTCGCCGGCGGCGGGAGATGAGCAGCCGGCGGAGGTGGAGGAGATGCGAAAGAAGGGGGGAGGAGATGGGAGGTTTCCGGCGTTCCCGTACGAGCCGTACTCGATTCAGATCGATTTCATGAACACTCTCTACTCTTCCCTCGAGCGGGGCGGCATCTCCATGCTCGAGAGCCCCACAGGTCTCTCTCTCTATCTCTCTCTCTCTCTCCTCGTTCTGCGATCTTCAACTTTAAGCGTGCGTTACTCGCGGTTGTTCGTGCGAGCCGCTCGGATTGGAACTGGCGCGATGTTTTCCTCGTCTTGGTCGATGTTTGATTGCGAGCGACGGCGTGATTCGTTGTTTGGGCGAGGAATTCGTGCGTGAGCTGAGGTTGTTGTGATGATCTTCGATTTTGCGATTGCAGATAGACCTCGCGATGAGCTAATTGTTTTGTGAAATGTTGTTTCACTTACCTCATACCCTTTCATCGATTAGGGAAGGAATGCTGATTCTTCACCTTTCTAGTGTAGTTGGCCTGGACGCGTTTGCAATGTTCACATGTTTCCTGAGTACGAGATGTAATATCTGAAAGCCCTGTCAAGATCTTATTTTTACGTTCTTTTTATTAACTTTTTCTTTCATCTGGTTAAAATTAATCTGCAGCTAGTTTAGTTAGGTTAGACGGCAGCACTTGTGTTCTTTTGATGGGTGTGTTCAGGAATTTACTTGCCTATGTCTGTGAGGTAGTGATACTTATGAGTCTAATACTATCTTCTCTAACTTCATTTTCTGCTAACAGTTTTGAGTTGCTGATAAGAATTTTTGGTGCTCATAGGAACTGGTAAAACCTTAAGCATCATTTGTAGTGCATTGCAGTGGCTAGTCGATCAGAAAGAGAAAAGAAGTCCAAAGTTAAAGTCGGATCTGATAAAAATGGAGCAGAGTCTGTGTCCAATCCTGGTTCAGATGATGAACCCGACTGGATGAGAAATTTTGTCCACAGTACGGAAAACCAAGGAGAGGATAATAAGAAAGAGAAATTTGGAGTGGGATTCAGCAAAAAAGGTGAAAGACAGAAGGGAGAAAGTAACAGAGACTTACTTTCCAGAGATGGTAAGAGAGGGAATGGTGAATGCTCTGGAGAGTTTATCTCTGAGAGTGCTGAGAAGGAAAGATTTCAGACCATGAAAAGGTGTGAGAAAATGCAAAGTGGGAAAGTTGCAGTGAAATCAAATGATGATGAGTTTTTGTTGGAGGAATATGAGAGTGAAGAGGAAGAGAGCATTAGTGGTGTAAGATCAAAGAGAAAGGTTGGTGGGGTTTCTATTAATTCCTCGAGTGATGAGGATGAAGCAGCAAAAGGTTCTGATGAGGAGGAGGAAGAGGGTCTTAAGATTTACTTTTGTAGTCGGACGCATTCTCAACTCTCACAGTTTGTAAAAGAGCTAAGAAAGACTGCTTTTGCAGATGAGATAAGTGCTGTGTGCTTAGGCTCCAGGAAGAACTTCTGCATCAATGAAGGTACTTAGCATGATAATATATAGAATAGACCATTTTGTGCTTCGTACCGTATGCTTATCTGATGGAGGGTCTTTCAGAGGTTCTAAAACTTGGGAACTCTACTCGTATCAATGAACGCTGCTTGGAGCTTCAAAAGAAAAAGAAAAATGATGTCTCTAAAATCAAGGTATCATTTGTCTGTACGATTTTGTACTCTTTTTTTCTCATATTGATGTCTTTGGATCTAGCTCATCCATCAATTAGCTGCATTGCACATCTTGAGATTCTAAAAGAAGGAAGAAAAAGTCTGCATATTTCCTGCTAAGCTTTGAATCTTTACATCATCTTTCCAAAAGCTACAGTTGTCAAAAGCCAGAATTTCTTTGACCATAGTTTCCCAAAGTTTGAGAGCCATCATTTCTGTTGTTAGTCCGTTTCTTTTTCAGCTGTTATTTCAATGTAGCATAAACAGTTCCAGCACGCTGAACCACACCATTGCTTGTTTTATAACATTTCAGAACTTAGGCGCAGGAAGAGTGAGGCGGACAAAGGCAGTTTCTGGATGCCCAATGCTCAGGAAACACAAGCTACAGAGGCAATTTAAGGAACAGTTGTCTCAACAAGGGGCCTTAGACATTGAAGAACTAGTTAACCTTGGAAGTTCTCTGGGGACTTGTCCATATTATGGTGCCAGAAGCATGGTCCCTGCTGCTGATCTCGTGGTTCTCCCATATCAGTCTCTTCTATCAAAATCTTCTCGAGAGTCTCTTGGACTAAACTTGAAGAATAATGTTGTTATTATAGACGAGGCTCACAATTTGGCTGATTCACTCATCAGCATGTATGATGCAAAAGTGACCTTGTCACAGGTGAGTGAATAAAGACCCTTGGCTGTTACTCCGCAACTTCAATTACTCAACATAGGTTCTAGTTGTACCTCCAGATCATGACTAAAAGTTCATTGTTTCTACATAGATTGACTGTCATTTTCTTATCAACCTTAAGGCAACAATCAACCTTGCTTTATTAGTGATAGGTTGACGAATGGCCTTGCTTATCAGTATGCATATGTGGAGATCAGCAACTTGCATATCCAAACATAGAATAGACATCTAATAACGAAGCCAAAATAGCCTCAATGGAACTCTTTTCATGGGAAGCTTTTCATAGTTCTTCTTCTACCTGCATAGCAACTTAATTTACTCAGTTTATCATCTTTTACAGCTGGAGGATGTGCATTGCCATCTAGGGATGTACCTAGAAAGATTCTTCAATCTCCTGGGACCCGGCAATCGGAGATATATCCAAACACTAATGGTCATTACTCGGGCTTTCATGGGAGCTCTAAATGAGAAGAATAGAGATAATTTGCATACATCCGAAAATGCAGATAATCTTCCTGCAGGAAAAGTTACCATCGCTTCTTCTATGGCCATCAATGATTTCTTATTCACTCTAAATATAGACAACATAAACTTCATTAAGTTGCAGCATTATTTGAAGGAAAGCAATATCATTCACAAGGTGAAAATTTAGTCCCTAGCTTCTTGTTTTGCTTTCTTGGTGCCTTTCTTTTTCCTTGTTCCCTAGTAGATTTTTCTAATATTTTATTGATATATTATCCTAGGTCTGTGGGTATGGCAATAGAATGGCAACTCTGCAAGCAAGCTCCACCTTTGATGATAGTGCATCTTGTGGAGAGGATATGAGCACTTTATCCAATTTCCGAGCATTTGCAGATATGTTGCTATCTCTTACCAATAAGAACGCTGATGGAAGGATAATTGTGTCAAAGGCTAAAAAAACACTCTCTGGGCGACAAGGTGGATATATCAAATTTGTGATGCTCACTGGAGAGAAGATATTCTCTGAGGTCTGCTTTAAATTGCTAGCTTTGAATGCCTGATTTTCCTGGTGAATATTTAGATGCCACAAAGCTAAACTTATTACCTTTGTAGATTGCAGATCAGGCCCATGCTGTCATATTGGCTGGAGGTACTTTGCAACCTATAGAAGAAACAAGAGAACGCCTGTTTCCATGGTTATCCTCGGAGATGTTGAACTTCTTTTCTTGCAGTCATATTGTTCCTCCAGAAAGCATTTTACCAGTTGCGGTCTCTCGTGGCCCTTCTGGTCGGGTCTTGGATTTCAGCTACAGCACAAGAAGCTCCTTGGCCACGGTAAGTATACTTGATGCTTTCCATCGGTCATTCACAATGAAATTGGTTTCATGTGCTAGTGATCTAAGTATCTCCGTCAATTAGTTGAAGGATGCACTGTTGTCATACTCCTGTTGCCTAATAAATCAGTGATTTTTCGAACTTTGTCCTGAGTTAGCAAAAATATCACGGTGCTTAGGAATTTCCAGTCTCTTTGCAGTTATCTGACTGCTTTATTCTTGGAAGGTGCTCTTAGTGGCTGCTGTTAAAAACTGTGTTGATTGCTTCTAATTTTCAGTTGGAGGAGCTGGGGCTATTACTCTGCAATTTGATCTCTGTAGTTCCTGAAGGAATTGTCGTGTTCTTCTCTTCATTTGAATATGAAGAAAAGGTCTATAATGCATGGAAGGTTTCTGGCATTCTTGACAGGATACAGAAGAAAAAGTGCGTATTTAGGGAGCCTAGGAAAAACACAGATGTAGAATTGGTTCTCCAAAAATACAAGGAGAGTATTAATAATTTAGCTCAGTGCAATTCAGTAGATGCAGCTCCTCAAAATGGTGCACTATTCTTTGCCATAGTTGGTGGAAAGGTATCAGAGGGCATCAACTTCAGTGATGGGATGGGTAGATGCATTGTTATGGTTGGGTTGCCTTACCCTAACCCATCCGACATAGAATTAATGGAGAGGGTGAAACATATTGAGGGTCTAGGAGATGGCAATGCTATTTCAAATCTCAGCTTGTCCAATGATGAGCTTTACATGGGAGATGTTCAAGCTGGATTCAACATTCTGAGAAGCTGTGGCCACAGAGGAAAGGAGTACTATGAAAATCTTTGTTTCAAAGCTATAAATCAATCAATTGGTATGTTCTAACTCCTCTTTCTTCTAAAAATAGCTCAATTGCTGAACTGCAATGATGTCTAAGCAAGCTTCATGGTCCTTTATTGTATTTCTAGATTGAAGAAGTTTTATGGACTGTATTCTTCATTGAACGTCAAAGATATTATTTCAGTACCATAGATATTCAGATAATATTCATCTTCATTCCAGATTCTATTGTGCTTATCAGAAGGTCCTGTTTTGTGTCTGTGACTCTATGTAAGAGACCATATAAGATGATTCTGCTTGCATTTTCTGGTCCTCGATGAAGTTGCACTGCTTCGCATCGCCCCCTTTAGCAAATTCTTTTGAAGAATCATACCAATCCCGGTTTTTAGTTGGTGATGGGAAAGGCAAACCTCTTTCGTTTGCTTATACAACTCTGAGAAATTCTATCCAGAACTGACTCTACTTCTTTGTTCACCATCTTTTAGGTAGAGCCATCCGACATGCAGATGACTATGCGGCAATTTTGTTGGTTGACAAACGATATGCGTCGGATCCCTCAAGAAGAAGTAATCCATGCCCAACTGACAGGCTCCCAAAATGGATCAAGGACAGTCTCGTCCCAAGGACAAACAACTATGGTGAAGTTCATAGGTTGCTACATCAGTTTTTCAAGTTCAACAAGAGTAGAGGTGGTCATAAGAATAAATGACATGCTGCTGCCTACTTTTTCAAATGCTGTCTTGAATTGATTGTGTACATAGCATGTACTCCGGATATCTTGTGCCTGTTGGGTTTTGGCTGCTGCGACATGATTCTGCCAGCGACTTTGGCAACTCTTGGATGATGCAATGGAAAGAAAATACCAGTGGCAATGGATCTCTCACACTGATTATAGTAACAGATAATAACTTGTTTCGTTAAATAGAGTAGAGAAGCTCTTTCTTTGTCCTCTCAAAACATGAAGCCAATGTAGTCAAGGAGCCACTGATGTATGTAAGGAACTTTCCAACCCCAGTATGATTTACTACTGAGGATTGAGATTGTCTAATATATCATTAAGGCCAGCACCATGCAACTTTTGGTCGCTCTGCCTCGTTCTTCATTTGCACTTTAATTTGCGGAGAAAAATATAGCCCCATCAAAACGTTCTCTTTGGCCATCATGTCAACTTCCTCCAAGAGCCATGTTATGCTAGAAATGATAGGCTGGCTCTAGTGGATGGACTTGCGGCTACAAAGCTTGTCAGAGTATGTATTTTAAACATTTATTGCATAAACCCTACCTTTTTTTTTTTTTTTTTATTCGAAACATAAACCCTACCTTACTTCGTTTATTTTGCTTATCATCTGATGTCAGAGAGGGTAAATGTAAACGCAAAGCGTTTATTTATCAATAGTGAACACAAATGAACGAGAAAGTGTTGTATCCATCACTGCACGTGCATTCTCTGAAGCCTGGAAAGGAAAAGTAATACTGTTGAGGTGAAATGACTGCAGAATAAATAAAAGACTTCGCTATCTTCAGTTGCAGATATCAGTCAGTTCAGTGTCCTCTCTGGGTTTTCTTGCTTCCTCATTTAAGGCTAGCATTAATAGCCCATGTACTGCAATGGCCTTTTTCTTTGGCACAAGATCAAAGCTGTGCCATCTAATCCAAGAAAGCTTGATTCGAGCATGAACTTCGTCCGGCGCTGTTGGATCATATGGGATTCACATAAAGCTATCCCAAACAACCGCAATTAATAAATTGGGTCTACGCAACCTAGGTCTGGCTAGCAAAATAATTCCTCTATGAGAAAGGTTTAAAATACAAGTTTGATCACTTGACATGATTGCATGCAACTTTCATGTCTAACTTCAAAGAGAAGTCTCAAGATCATTGTTTACATAATTCTGCAGCATGTCACGATGACATGCTAGCCCGCGTTAGAGAACTTTCAGCATGGCAACTGATGAGAAAGTGACCATTATGCATGACGTTAATAATGGGTTTATACTCAAATCAACTAGGATTTGGTCCCAACTAGGGTTCATGGACCTTATTACGATAAAATGCAGTATTCAGTGCTATTGCTTAGACGGCGGCAACTAAGAAATATAATGCCAATTCTTGTCACCAAGTCCCAAGAGGTTCTTGTTCTTGAATTTATCACAACCTCCTCATAATTATTTAGCCTGAAGGAGTAAGAACATAAATTATATCCAACAACTGAATTTTCCCACCTGATGACCATCTCATGCCACGTGTTGCTTTGTAGATGAAAGATCATATCTATATCTTGGAAGCATTCCATTGCTCTACTTGTAACTCATTAACTTCAAGGCTGTCCCTCGGGCCAAGCAACCATATCAGCAAACGACAGACCTATTAAATTCTTGATGATGACCATTCAGTGAGTAGGTTTTTGGGTCCAAAAAAATGGATCCCAGCAATGAAGTGCTGGAATTCATGTATTCATTCAGTGAGTATGTATGTCTTTATTTAAGATGAAGACAATGCTTTTATATAATTAGCTTTTGCCAACTCTTGCCTTTACCTTTGCATCTTCATCAATGCCACCGAGCTTTAGACAAACCAGCAGTCAAAAACAAAAGATGTTATGATTACTGCCGGAGGCCTCCCAAGCCTCTTTAACATTAAATTTCTTGTATCTTTTTGCTAAAATATAATACAGTGCCCATTACATTTACTAAAGCAATCTCCTGCTTGGTGGCCTGTACTACTTAGGCCTCTAAGCCTTCATAAATGCGGTACTGTGATCTCTCATCAGATTGATCAGACGGTCACCAACAATTTAAGAAGGGGCATTTTTTCTAGACAGAGAGAATGAGAAAGCAAACAGACAAAATTCTCGTGTGGGGACAAAAAAGAGAGCCCAGAAAACGAAAAATCTCTTAAAGACTCCTATTGCTTCTGTCGTCTTCTCTCATATCTGTCCTCTCCCCTGTCACCATACTCATATGAAACACTGAAAAGAACAGAAGCAAAAAGAAGAAACCGACCAGTCCGGTGTAGAAAATGTTGCTAAGAGACTCCATTGAGAAGACCAAGAACTTCTTCAACAAGACCCTCGTGAATCTCAAGTCTTTCTTCTTCGGAGGCTACCAAAAGCTGCCCAAGCCACCCTCTTTCCACCCATTTTCTTGTGGCAGCAGCAGACAGAAAGACCCCCAGATAGAAAAGTTCTATGCTGATTTCTGCAACGAGTGGGGGTGTGATCTTGACAAAGGCAGGACCAGAATTCAGAAGGATGCCAAAGTGCAGGTGAAGGATGGTGAGGATTCATGCAGTGACACGGCTACGAAGCATGTGAATCACCAGAGTCCTGTCGAGAACAAGCAACAAGAAGTGGAAGGAGATAGAGAAAAGGCAGACAAGAAGAAGAAGAAGAAAGTGGTTGGTTCCAAGTCTGTGGAAACAGAGGAAACAGAGAGGTCGAATGCAGCCGGGTTAGTGTTGGCAAAGAGAATGAAAGAGATGGAGATGATGGACGTGAGCGATGTGGATCATGTTTTGGACATAGAGGAGGCGCTGCACTATTACTCCCGTCTCAAGAGCCCTGTCTATGTGGAGATCGTCGACAAATTCTTCACGGACATGTACTCTGATTTCTCTCCCACTCCACAACAACAACCCTCTCTTTGCACCACCAAATCCAAAAAGAGACTTGGGTCCGTCAGGTTTTAGATTGGCTCGTTATACCATGATTGGCCCTCTCCTTTCTTGTGCATAGGATTTTGATTTTAGCCTTCTTCTTTTTCTTTTTGGGTTTTATCTTGTCATTTGAATGTGGGATTTGCGACCCTTGCAATTTGGTTTGTCATCTGGCACTCTTAGATCTTGACTCATTCCAAATTTTATCGCTTCGATCTGTCGTCTACGCTAGAAAAAGAAGTTTCTCCCTTGTGGCCCATGCGATCTTCTAGTTTTCGAGGCATCTTTGGAATTTCAGACAATCATGCTTAAAAGTTGGTAATTTTTAAGTTTGTGTTGGTAAATCTTATATAAAATAGTAAGTTTAGAAAACCCATGATGGTAAAAAGTGAATTTTCCATATACCCTAGTCACTTTTCAACGCGATTAGTAACTTGTAATGCAAAAGGATGAACTCGGCATGAAATGGCGAGTTCGTTCTTGAACACAAAGGTTTATCAAGCCTGTTCCATGCACTTAAAGCATCCAATTCTTGAACTGCTGAGCTCACCACGAAAGCAAGTGCCGATGGCTAACAATTATATGAGACCATCGTTTCAGCATTGCAAGTCAGGCTAATCGACTGCATAAATCGTGCGCTATAATCAATAGAATCAGCTGCAAGTCCTTTGGCCCATTCAGCTCCAAGACATGAAAAAGGCATCGTTTTGTAACGATCAAACCGATGAATCTGACATCTGATAACAAGCGCTCTATATTTTCATTTTATCTCATAACATCTCACCACATAAGCTTGTTGAGGTTTTGTTATATGTATACCTGGCACTTGACATTTACTGCAATAGATCTTCATGGTTTTTAAGGAACTGAATGAATGCTAAACAAGCCATATCATTGGCATCGATATACAGTTCTCTCAAATCAATTTGTGAATGCTACAAAAAAATCATTTGATAATCAAATAAGAGAACTGATAATCTTTACAGAGCAGGCCATACCTCAAGTACATTAGGACATGCTCAAACTCCCTGTAAATCAGAGATACAGAATTATCAAATGCTTAACCCTGAAAGATGCTCCAACCTCGAATCTGGTTGAAGAAAATCAGAGATACAGAAATCCAATCCGGGCAGCAATGAGCTGCAGGAGAGACCAATAAAAGAAAAGGTCTCCCAACTTCCTACCCACATTCTGAGTACATTGACCAAACATTGGATGACCAAACCATTGGTTGAGCCAATATCCTGCCTTATGTAACTTGGAAGGAACAATGGGCTGGTAATTTCCACAGGAAACTAGTAACCAGATGAAGAAACTAAGACATTGTGATCCTTTAAACGCTTTTGAAAATGGGCCAAGCGGGTTTGCAGTTGACGAATGCCTGCAGCCTTCTGAGCAAGGATGGCATTCAATTTAGTGACGTAACCATCTAGCTGATTACCAGGTTGGTCTGCTTCAACTAGTAAGTCCATCTCCTGAAAAAATTATAACAGTCAATGGCCATTCATTTGATATATTAACTTAACCATTCATTCGCATACTTAATATATCTAGGAGGGTACATGTTCCACAAATTTAATGAGAATCACCAACAGTGCATGCATGATAAGGAAAATCAGATGGTGGAAATTGTGACATAATTCCAAATGACCATATCAGAATATTGTGCCTTCCAATAATGTAATCAAAGGCATTAAAAAATTTGGTTGCATCACAAACTCCATCTTTGGACTAGCTACTCCATGCTTAAAGTGCATCAGGCAAATGCAGTGAGTATCAATCTCAGCATTCACTGAGCTATCAAAAATTGCTAAATCAATCAAATAATACCTCTCTGACAATATTCATCGTGTCTTCCACTTGTTTTCGGTGAGCATTTACCAGATCTTCCTCTTCCTGAAAGCACGTACAGAAGCTTTTGAATCTGACAAACTTTCATTAAGAGTAGTCAAGCATAACTGTCACAGCGCACTTACCTGTAAAAGAGCATCTAAATCATCACCAAAATGAGAGTTATTAGCATCTGATCTCTGCTGGTCCTTCCACTTTGTCTGGGCAAAACTAGGTTTCTGTAATTTTTCTTCTGGAGCAGCACGATTCAAAGATTCGAGTTTCACATTGTTCCTCTTCCACTGTGTTCTCTCTGGTTCATAAAACTCTTCCGACACATCATAATCATCTCCACCTGTTTGTTCTGGCCACGAGGTGGTTATATCTTCCTCAAAGTTGGAAGCATTTGATGCAACAGATGACAAAGGTAAGGTAGTTGATTCTTTTAGATTCGTAGTTGAAGATAGTACATCCTTCTTCGGATTGTTTCCTTTTGAGAGGCTCTTCACCCTGGAGAACAATTTGTAGGAAGCTATAATCAATTGAAAACAACCACATAACCTTTACAAGCCGCAATTCTCTGCTCGGATATTTTACCTGTCAGCATATCTTAAGGTATTGAGAGTATGCTCACAAGAACCAGAACTTGGAGAAATGCAGGATATCATGACAGTGCGAGAGTTGCTGACAAAGGAATCCCTGAGAACTTCAGTTAATTTGCTGCCTCTGAAAGGAATATGACCCTGGTCATTGTCCAGAGCTCTAATGCATTCCTTGAGTGCAAGTAGGCTCTTATTGATTTCTGCACCTTCCATTCTGCTCACACATATAAAGCAGTCAATACAACAACAAAATGGAACAGCATTCTCTAGTACAACTATAACATCAGAAAAGTTATCCACGAATTGGCAGATGGATAGTGTTATAAACAGGCGGTATTTTTTATCTCAATATAGCATGGACGAGAAAATAACAATAGCACTTTTCCATTGGTGACTGTGAATCACTTCAATGAGTAACCCATATATTTCATGAGCAGAGTCAATTCCACAGGATACAGAAATTACAGACCAAACACATACAACCCATCAACCTAAATATGTCGAAGTCAGACAACCACCATTCCCACTGGATTAGGTTCTGTGAATGTAACTTCAGATTGTTAGCTAGCACCTCTAACGAATAAGTCCGAGTATTTAAATATCAACTTCTATGCAATCATCATTTTATACCATCTGAATATCACAAATATTTTTTTAATGTGATAGAATAGTTGTCACTTTTCTGTGTCCATACACACTCAATAACTTGATAATAATTGTCTAAAAGAGAGAACCATCTTAACATGTAGCATGAAACAGAGGGTAAATTACCTTGTCTGTTTGTCATTGTCGGTAGTATCAGCACCACGTTCACTTCCTGCAAGATCAATGAAGGAGAGCTTGCCCACAAGACGGGGAGGCTTTGACTCGCTGCCATCAATTGACCTCTTGATGGCAAGCTGAAGTATGGCATGAGATCGGGATGATTCTTCATTGGCACCAGTTGTGCCAGTACTTCTAGTTGCACTGCCTTTCTCAATTAGTTCTTTAATTGTCTCCACATCAGAGACTCTATACTCCTGTAAACCTACAATGCATACTTGCTGCTTGCCATCCTCTCTCATGCAGAGTTTCCTGCAAATGCATAACCAAAGCTTTTAAACTCTAGTATATTTTTAGGCCAGAAATGCCGGATATATAATCAGAAAACCTATGCAGCTTACTTCCGATCGCTCAGAAGATCATATAGTTTTCCTCCATATATTTCAAAGAAGCTGAAAAATAGTTGAAAGCCTTGGTTGCGGTAAGTGTGGTTCATCAACCTCAAAATGTCACGTGATGCTTTAAGGGGCAATGGTTTCATAGTGTAAGTTTTTCCACTTCCTGAAGAAAATATGACATAAACAAGATACAGTGAGAATTACACAAATAACACTCAGGTATTCAGGTATTATCTACAATTGAGTTCTACCACTCATAACACATAAATTTCACAAGTATAGCAAATCAGAATACCTTTTATCTACAGTTGAGTTATATCCAAATTCTAGAGGGAAATCAAAATGCTCTTGAATGACAACAAATAGCAAGATGCACATTCTCTCAGCAAATGAACAAGGGAATCAACACATGACAATAATTCTGATGAACAGATAGGTGAATTAGAGAAACTTGTTGTACTCTCAGTACATTCAAATGGTGAAAAGCAGAAATAAGTGATTTCTTGAATGGAATGCAGCATGTGACAGGAACGTGACCAAGTCCATTAAGATGTCCAAAACCATGGTTTACCTGTCTGTCCATATGCAAAGCAAGTAGCCTTAGTTCGTTGAAAAATTATAGGAACTATAGGCTCCACAGTCTCATGGTAAACCTGCATAACCAAAATAGAAAACCAGAGAGCATAAGCGAAAGATCGCAATCTAAGAAGCGATTTCATCGGTATCTCTTGGTAGTACTTCGACAATGTCCTGTACTCACTTCATCATTTGACACCTCCTCATTTAGTACAGCATCAAAAACAAATTCATGTTTTTCCACATACTCGGTCAAGTCAACCTGGACATATAATCCAACAAGGTCAGTTCTCAGCAAAATGACGGCTGTGTTTCAGTCAAAGGCTGAAAATGAAGAAGAATATACACATGAAAAGATGAATGACAACCTCTCCCCCCGCTTTCTTTTCCCACCTCCAAAAAAAAAAAAAAAAAAAAAAAAAAAAACCGGGGAAAAGAGAAGAAACAAAAAAGAAAAGGAATCACCATCACCCGCTTATATTGTCATTGAAGATGTGAACTTCAATTACAATGTGTTCATGGTTTGAACATGTAATATTACTTGTGTATCTAATAAGCGGTAACAATCACCTTGAGTTTAGTCTCATGGACCGTAAGGGCATTAGAATGTGTCTCTACTATGTCTTCTTCATTTTTAGCCAATTCCTTCTTGTTAAGTGGCCTCTTTCGCACCTGCGTGTAGGAAAGAGATATTATAAGCACTGGAGCCAAAGAGACTTACTCAGATTGGAAAGAAAAAGAAGAAGAAGAAGAAAGAACAGTGCTCTAGACTAGGAAAGCATATATGAACATTGTCAACTCAAAATAAGCCATTGGCTAATTGACAGGTATTACAAATTGGTTTGGCTTCAAATAGATGAAATAGATAAAGGAGTTGGAGAACACACCACAACTTTGATCTTTGCAACAGAACTAGTTTTGTCCTTGTCTGCAGCAAAACTTTTCAACAGGTTATTCTCGGGTGGGGCACGAGCTCTCCCAGCCTGTTTGTTGTTTCGCATGTATGGTTCAGCATCATCAAAGCTTCTACCACGAGGATGATATATAGGAGGGCCATCCTGGAGGCTAGAAACTGGCAGCTGTTCCAATGATAGACACACAATAAAATTGTCAAAGTGAAATGATAGTCTTCCCAATATAATCTCCTAGTTCAAAATGTTTTACATCATTATGGCACCACATCTGAGATAAATGGATTGGTATTTCAGACAGGTTGGATGTCAAAGCAACCATTCTTCTCTCAATAGTCAAGCAATTTCTACCGGTACAATGTAAAAGCAGTTTACAAGCAGATATCCTAGAGAAGAGTACCTTGAACTTATTGTAATGACTAATGATGCAAGATGTAACTAAAGTCTTAAGCAAACATCAAAGCCCCCAATAAAGTGCAAGATTTCTTCATAAGATGAAAAGCCCACCTCAGGAAGAAGTTCGGTATCAAAAGAGTGCAGATCTAGGAGCCCAGGACTGAACTCACTTGGGGAATCCTCCCCATTCTTTCTCTGGTTTGACGACCTTGTATTTGTGGGAGGTGTTGAAGGCTCCATGTAGAACTCATTCCCTCCATTATAGCTCCTCTGGGCATTCCGATACATTCGTGATCCCTGGCCTCCACCGCCGCCGCCATAGTAACCAAAGTCCTAATCAAGTTGCAAAGCCAAAAGCAAAGTGAAAGACATGAATAATCTAAGTCCACACAATTGCGTGTGATCCTCCAACTAAAGAGAGCTCTTCCAAAACCACAAGCTGCAAATGCTATCGCTTTCCCAGATAAAAACAACAATTGAATATTTTCTTCTTCACCATTACACTAGCACTTTGAGGAATGCTCCCAACTTGAATTCGAAAAATCAAGCATTCATCAAGGAAAGAAGAAAACAAAATCGTCATGCCACCAAATGCGTCTTGAAATGAACTCAATTCTTCAATAACCCCGCTCTTAATTTTCCCTTTTCCTTGGGAGAATCTAAACCACTAGAGACACCCTTGGTCATTGGGTTATCCCATTCCATACAACACAATACATGCATATACAAACGCCCTTAATCACTAAAGGTAGCTCCCATAACTTTAAAACCACAAGCATCGTCAAAAAACAGCCGCCCCAGTCACAAACTAGAGCCGGATCTATCGAGATCCAAAGACCCGAGGTCATCGCAATCGCCCTCATCCATCTACGCCGACAAATTCAATTCCGGACTTACCTCTCCAATTCCCTTCGATTACAGCCACAGCATTCGATCCGGCAAACCAGACGGAGACGAAATCGATAACGAGTTACCTGAAGAGGAGGAGGAGGAGGACCGGACGGATTGGAGGAGGACTGCAGGTGCTGGAGGCCTGCGGACTGGAGCCACCTCCCGTTGGACGAGCTCTCGAAGAAGTTGTCCGAGTACTGCCGCTGGTGGTGCACCGCCGTCGCACCAGATCTCTGCACCTGCCTCCCCATTGTACTCATCTCTCTCTCTCTCCCTCCGCGACAAAACCCAAGAAAATCACCTCAGCTCCAACAACCGCCCCACAATCCGCCGCCGCCGGCAACGGGAATCGCCGCGCCCGTCCGCCCGCCCGCCGTCCCACGAGTCCCGATCGGAAGGAGCTCACGAAGCCCTCGCCCTCTCGAGAAAGTGCAGGTTTTAGAGAGAGAGAGAGAAAAAGTGAGGGAGCTAGAGAGAGAGAGAGAGAGAGAGAGAGAGAGAGAGATGGGGAGTTAAATGCAGTGAAAGATCTTTTTCACATGGAAGGTGCCGTCCCGCTGGTGGTCGCGCTCTCGCCTTTTGCCTTTACGGGGAGCGACGAGGGTGCCACCATTGGAGTGAATAGTGAGAGAAAGTAGAGAGAGAAAGTAGTGAGAGAGAGAGAGAGCAATGCGAGAAGGAGTAAAAACGACGACTTGGCAAGATCGATGATGGAGGATGATACCCTTCTGCTTCAATTTTCGAATTTTGAAGTTAGAGAGAGAGAGAGAGAGAGAGAGAGAGACGGGGGGGGGAGGGCCGGCACGTGCGGCTCGGGGCGCGTGCACGTGCCGCGGCTGTCTGTCGTTGTCCGATCGGTTGGGAGGAGAGCGTGAGAGGGGTAGTGCGACGGCGTTTTTGCGGGGGTGGTCCCCACCGCTTTTTTTTTGCGTGGCCGTCGTTTGAAATTTTTTGAAGGGGGACCTGGGAGGCGGAACCGTACCACATGGTGGGGACGAGCGCCACGCGTCGTTTTGATGGGCGAGTGTTTGTCGTTTTGAACCTCTCTTTTTCGTATCTTTTAACTGCTCTGACCGAAAAAATTGGCAGGGGGCGCGTTCTTCTCGTGGACTTCGGGCTCGTCCGTCCGTTCGTTCGTTTGTTGTTGATGGGCTTTTTCGGGCCCAGGTGGGGCTTTGAAAATTGGTTTCCAAAACCGACCGATCCCTATAGTGAAATTATGGTTCACGTCAATTTGTGCTTTCAAACGTGTCCAGTTTGTGAAAGAGTTGCACCTTGTTAACACATCAATGAGCTCATAAGTGCTACTCACACCAACCTTCGACGAAAGGGCCATCGGCCGAGTTAGTCGTTATGGTTCACATCGACCGTCCTATAGCGAATGATACCGCTTGATGTCGATCGCCCCTTCGAGCCTTCGAGCCTATTGAAGGTGAAGCTTTTATATAATCAAAAGTTACTATTCGAAATTAAAAAGGAACATGACAATATGTCGGTCAATAAAGTTCTAAACTTGACATCGGATTTTAAAATTACGATATTCGTGAAAAAAGACATTATCGGCGATGATACAAATTCCTTGGCCCAATTGATATTGGTTGGCTCGTTTTCTCGTTCTAGCCAATTCCAGAACTTCATTACGCACAACATCAGGTTAACATGCGGATCCCCATGTCTCCTTGCTCTCAAAATCAAAAAGAATCCGTGCTACTTACTACCGATAATTAATGGTCACGATGAAAGTTATTGTTTCTACGAAAAGGTTGCAACATAAAGTCATCAATCTGCACACAAAAAATCTATTGATCGTAATTATTGATATATAGTCCAATTCATTTATCTTTTGCTTATTTGTCCAGTAATACTATGCTTACCTTTCTTTTACATGTTTATTAATTCGCGTAATGATGGAAACTCTAATAAGGTCGTGCTATGCAAGTTATCAACTCATAAGAGAGTTACATGGTATTGGTGCACTACGGAGGCTAAGGTAAATTTAATGATTATGGCTCAAATCGATTATTTCACAACAAGTGTGGAACTCCCAATTGTACTTAGAGAATAGTTAGTGTTGAACATTTGTTTTTAGTCTTCTCACTTGGAAGAAAAATTGCCTACAATCGGTTGTATGATTGATCATGGTCACGAGCTATTCTCGTGGAGAGCACACAAAGCTAGGTAAAGCTAAAGAATTTAATAACTCTAGATATCGAAATAATGAATTTCATAGAAAATAAAATTTAATTTTTTATAAATGGAGAGTAATTCAACTAAAGTAAGCATCGCTCGAGAGTGCCCGAGCTTCAAAGTGGTTAGGCGTGTTGTTTTTCTAGTTGTCACAACTTTCATATTGTGGGACATAAATATGTCACCGGACTGTCCAATAACTCCATTTTCATTCTCTCCCTCTAGCAATACTCTACTAATGATATTCGTCAAGGGCCAACGCAATAATCTTGATAGGATTGCACCCATGGAATAATAATTGCAAGTTGCATGAAATCGGCATCCTTTTTTATTTGGGTAGCAAATATCTATCACAAACTTGGACCAATCTATCAAAGAGCAATGCCAAGAATGCTTAAAGATTTTTAAAGTTTATTTAGAAAATTAATATAACTAGATTTTATTTGTGGGTCATGTCAAGCGAAAATTTTTTGGGTAGTCTCGGACTGCCATGTAGGCTTCCTCTCCATCAATTGGTTGCCACGTGTCCAATCGGGGGCCCACTTTTCAGTGAGTGAGCTCACCTCTTTCCATCTTTTATTCGGGACTTCAAAATTAAAAAGGTCAAAAAATTTAATTTAATTATCTCCTAGTTGAATCGATTGACCCAAGAAGCAGAAGGTAAGTCGTGTTGATTGACCGATCTAGGTCAATATACTGCTTTTTTTCTTTCCCTCCCTCTCGTCTCTTCATCTAAATCGAACTCTCACCTTTAATTCAGGACTTAAGATTAAGAAAGTCAAAGAATTAACTCTATTATCTACTAGTTGAATCGATTAACCCAAAAAGCGTAAGGTAAGCCTGTTCAATTGACCCGTCCAAATTAATACACTGCATTTTTCTTTCCCTCCCTTTGGTCATCTTCATTAAAATTGATCTCTCCATCTTCAAGACTTAAGATTAAAAAAGTCAAAGAATTACTTGATTATCTATTAGTTGAATCGATAGACCCAAAAAGCAAAAGGTAAACCGGTTCGATTAACCAATCTAGGTCGATATTCCGCCTTTTTCTTTCCCTTTGGTTGTCTTCATCAAAATTGAGCTCTCTATCTATTTTTGAGACTTAAGATTAAAAAAGTCAAAGAATTAACTCGATTATCTATTAGTTGAACTGATTAACCCAAGAAGCAAAAGATAAGCAGGTTCGATTGATTAGTTCAGCTTGATATACCACCGTTTTTTTCACTCGCTTTGGTTGTCTTCATCAAAATCGAGCTCTCCATCCTTTATCTGAGACTTAAGATTTAAAAAGTCAAAAAATTAACTCAATTATCTCTTAATTTAATTGATTGACCCGGGAAGTAGAAGATAAGTCGATTCGATTGATCGGTCTAGGTTGATATATCGCCTTTATTTCCCTCCCTTTGGTTGTCTTCATCAAAATCAAGTTCTCCATCTTTTATTCAAGACTTAAGGTTAAAAAAGTTAAAGAATTAACTCGATTATCTCCTAGTTGAATCAATTAACCAAGAAGCAAAAGGTAAGCCACTTCGCTTGATCAGTCCAGGTTGATATATCGCCTATTTCTTTTCCTCCTTTTAGTCGTCTTCATCAAAATCGAGCTCTCCATCTTTTATTCAGGATTAAGATTGAAAAAGTCAAAAAAATAATTTAATTATCTTCTTATTGAATCAATTGACCCAAGAAGCAAAAGGTAAGCTAGTTTGATTGATCGGTCCAAGTTGATATACTGCCTTTTTCTTTCCCTCCCTTTGGTTATCTTCATTAAAATCGAGCTCTCCATCTTCTATTTGGAACTTAAAATTAAAAAAAAAAAAAAAATTAACTCGATTATCTCATAGTTGAATCAATTGACCCAAGAAGCAGAAAGTAAGCAGGTTTAATAACCAGTCCTGATCAATATCGTGTAAGAGGGCTTAACAACATGCTACATCGCAAGGACCACAAAGAGCAAAACAAGATGCAGGCTCCACCAGGAGCACAGCAAAAAATAATGGACTTGGATTTTCCTGTACTCGGAGGAAGGCAATGACAACAACCTGGACAACAGGGACACTAGGAGCAACACAAGCTCACTTGCAGGCTCCACCAGGAGTATAATAATAAATAATGAAATCGGATTTTCCTGTATTTAAATGAGGGCTAGGACAACAAGTTGGACAGTAGGGGCTACCAGGAGCAAAACAAGCTGACCTATAGGCTCCACCAGGAGCACAACAAGGAATGAGGCAAACAGTTACTCGGCCATGCCTATTTATACTTAACCATCAAACATAGAGGCTCGTAACATTCCTATCCATAATGGGCGATTTTTGTTCTTCCAGGTCATGACGGAATAATCGATTTGATGGGTTAGTGGTCATCGAGGGACTTGGAGCGGGCCACGCGGATGAATCCGCGGTAGAGGGCATGTGATATTCGAATTTCCTTATTTGTAATTATGTAATGTTCAAAATTTTTGTATATAATGATGATACTTAGATTTTAAGCTAGGTATTATTTGTCTTAGTATTCAAATAAGTACGTAGAAGTTTTAGTCGAATAATAAGTTTCGAAAAACACGGTGGATAATTTTTCCGTAAATGTAAATCATCTTGAATCCAACATGTGAATTGAATTATGTGTACACTAATATTAGGGTAATATTAATTAATTTATTGTAATCTTAGTAGTGACGGTTGTTATTAATTGTGTAGGTTGTAGTTAATTGATAATAATAGTGAATAACTTATGTTAATAATGTTAGAAGGAGAAGATTACATTCCGCTTGCTACATTTCCCTTGCAAAATTCATTAATTATAATTTTAAATTCTACTTATCCTTATATTATATATTGCATGGTCATGTGTTTTTACAAAATAATATGTTGTAGCCAATTTATTTTATAATTAAATTAAATGATGATTATTTCAAAATGACTCATTTTCTTCTTGCATTTCTCTTGGCACTTCGCCTTACATTTGTGCCACATCAAACTAAAGATTAGCATGCAAATTTATATCTAACAACGAAAAAAAGTCAAATTATATTTATTCATTTTGATAAAAACTTATTCAATCTTGCCATAAAACCCATTTTCGTTCATCCAAAATTCAAACAGAAATTTGTATTTATTATTTCCACTTTTTAGTCTAAGAAATTAGAGAACAAAACTTCATATTCAAAAGTTACAAAGGCAATGAAGGTAATTGATATTTCGCGTTTGTGGTTGTGTCAAGGTAAGTGAAATTTCAAATGTTAAGTTAGTTTAAATTTACTTAGTTACTTTATCTTGATTGGTTAGGAGAGAGGTGAAGTCTTGATATGCATATCATGGATATAGTAATTGTTAAGTAACTTTGATAATTTCTTACAAATTTGTTTTGCTTTGCTTTGGTTCTTTTTCTACTCTATTATGGGTAGTTAGTAATTGTTAAGTAACTTTGATAATTTCTTACAAATTTGTTTTGCTTTGCTTTGGTTCGTTGTGGTTCATTCTGTGTGGTTTTGGATAGCCCAAAATATGTTCATTTTGCTATTTTTATCTTAATAACCCATTGCATGTTTATTCTGCTTTTTTTTGTCTCATTCTAGATTATTAAAATTTGATTGTTCATTCATATTTGTCTTGATAACTCATTGCATGTTCATTCTACTTCTTTTTACTTTATTCTAGATAGTTAGAATCCGGTGTGCCATATTTATCTTGATTACACATTATATGTCCGTCTTACTTCTTTTTCCTTCATTTTGAGTAATTAGAATATGTTCATTCTGCCATATTGGTTTCAATAACCCATTGCAAGTTCTTCTTACAAATTTGTTTTGCTTTGCTTTGGTTCGTTGTGGTTCATTCTGTGTGGTTTTGGATAGCCCAAAATATGTTCATTTTGCTATTTTTATCTTAATAACCCATTGCATGTTTATTTTGCTTCTTTTTGTTTCATTCTAGATTATTAAAATTTGATTGTTCATTCATATTTATAACTCATTGCATTATTCTACTTCTTTTACTTTATTCTAGATAGTTAGAATATTGCCATTTTATCTTTTACACATTATATGTCCTTCCTTTTTTGAGTAATTAGAATATGTTCATTCTGCCATATTGGTTTCAATAACCCATTGCAAGTTCATTATGCTTCTTTCTACTCTATTATGGGTAGTTAGAATCCAATGTTCAGCTATATTTATCTTGATAACTCATTACATGTTCATTTTGCTTCTTTCTACTTCATTTAGGTAGTTAGAATCTGATCATTCTGTCATATTTACCTCGATAACCCATTGCAAATTTGTAAAGCTAGAATTCTACTAGTCAAAATTTGTTCATTTCACTTGTTTCTGCTAGGATTTCTAATTATAGAATCTTCTCATTTGTGAATCTACTCATTTGGTTGAATATGTTCATTTGTGAATCAATTCACTTATTGAATTTGTCAACTTGTGAATCTCTTCATTGATAAATTTGTTTATTGGTTCAAACGAACTTTATTAAGTTTGAATCTATTGCTTCTTGAATCTGTCAGTTTGTGAATTTGATCATTGATAAATCTGTCAATTGGTTCAAACAGATTTTATTGAAAATGAATATATTCATTGTTGAATCCATTAATTTGTTGATTCTATCCATCATATAATTTGTTCATTTATAAATCTGTCCATTGTTGGATTTGTCCTTTTATTCAATAAGCTTTTTTAAAAGCCAAAATTTATCATTTTGATTATTCAAACTTTACGACCATAATGTACTTGTTTGTTTAAACTTGATATATACTCATTTATTAGCTTTTAATGTGTAAAAATTGCTCAATGTCTAAATTCATAATGTACTCATTTGAATATTCAAACTGCAACGACCAGAATATGACTATATCTTATTTCATATTCGGTTATTTGACTAATTATTAAATTGAGTTGAGATATGTGTGCTATGCTTGTGAGTATACATATATCATTACTTGAATGTGATTAATGTGATTCTGTCACTTGTATAGCGGTAACTGACAATACCCTATTGTGGAAGTTCGCAAAATGCCCCGATGATTGGGATGTCCAAAGAAGTGTTTCGGGATACCTCGGGAGTCAATATGCCCCTTTGGTAGAGATATACTGTGATGAAAGTTTGCAGGATACCTTGAATTAAGATGCCCAATAGTTTGGATGCCTTGGAAGAGTTCGAGAGAAGGAAATAAATTAATAAAATATATTGTAATGTGAAAAACTAAACATTATTTAAATGGTTTGTTTGTGTGAAATATGATGCACATATA
Organism: Eucalyptus sp. ANBG9806169; assembly: GCA_014182395.1. Taxonomy (NCBI): domain Eukaryota; kingdom Viridiplantae; phylum Streptophyta; class Magnoliopsida; order Myrtales; family Myrtaceae; genus Eucalyptus; species Eucalyptus sp. ANBG9806169. The sequence goes on from CM024582.1 coordinate 38,691,235, forward strand.
CATGAATCTAGATTGACATATTGTTGGTTAACAATTTCCGTGGTAAATTAAAATAGAAGGTAAAGTTTATTTGGGTTTGTATCACACTTATTAGATGATTATGCATTCATTTTGTATATACTAGGTGAAGTAGTAAGGGATTTTTCTAACATAGAATTAGAGATTTCATTTATTAAATTGACTCATTCCTTTCATTTTTTAGACATGTAATGGACACACTTCAACATTTACGCTATAGAGTCCTTATGTATTATGAAACTTTTTTTTATGAAAGTGTGCTTGAACCATAGTCTAGAATAATATATACCAAGTGTAGTTCTACGGTATGGGTTGATATAAGATATTTCGTGGAGTGGGTTCCTTTTCGATTCGCCACCTAGTATTGAAATATTGACGAAAAGTTTGTTGGTCCGTTGAGTGGCTTTGATCTAGACGATGAGGATGCAACAGATAAATAAGTTATCAACCCGTAACTTTAGTCTTCAGTCTAGATATTTGTACATGTAAACTTTTGGAAGTATAGTATAATATAATATGGAGATAGGCCTCCCTACCTGTGGCACCCCCGAACGGCCCCCGATTGTCAGGGTTACCACAGATCACTGACCTTTCACTTGTCATGATAATATATCACTCTAATACCATAGAATTATAATAGGTTCATAGGTCCTAGGGGTTTATATCTTTTAAATCGGTTCCTGCGCAGTTTATATAGCGGAAGCACAATCAACATCTCCCTATCCCAAAATTAGAAATGATGTACACTTACTAGACACATTTTTATAAGTCAAAGCCGAACACTTTTATTTACATAGACTTAATAGACAACATCAATCGGTACACCAAAATTTGCCGTGGTTTTTCTATACCCAGCTACATACCAAAAGATAACCGACTTCCCTTTTTATTTTCTTTTCTAAACAATCATATACATAAGTCTATCAGTCAGTGTCGGCAGTCCAAAAATGCTTCATCTGCTAACCGTCATTCTCGGTCACACCCAGCCCGGTCCATCAGCTAGCGGCGACGGCAACATCCCCAGCATGATCCCATCACGGCGGACGAACACAGTCAGAAACTCCTGAATCACTAGGCCGTCAGGTGAACCAATGTCGAACATGACTAGTACCCGCACTCGAACAAAAACTAAACCTCGTATCTCGAGGTGATGATGCTCCGAACACTCACACTAAAGGTCGACCGGTATACCATAAAATGTGTCGGGGTGACTGGTAGCAGAGGCATATCTTCTAGTCTGAAAGATTAGTCCCCAAACGGGGTGAGTACAGCCACTTAGCAGTAAAAGACTCATCAAGCTATATCATGTAGTACCATCAATATCTAGATTCATGCAATATAGAAAAAAAAAAAAACAAGTAATCAAATGATGAGTATGCATCAAAATCATGAAATTCTTTAATGCAATGGCAAGTACAATTTCGAAACCATCAAGATGCATCATGTCTAGTTACACAAGTCCCGATCATAGGGCTAAACTGTTATGACACATCCTATTCCATGCCATACAATTTAGTCTTATAACCAGACCATACGCACACTTAGTAGAACCATTAGTTTTTTTATATTCAAAAGGTTTCATCCCACAAAGGACCAACGTTTGCATCCTTCTGAGATTTCGCATCCACCCTAGCATCGTGAAAGCCTTCGGCATTCAGCCACTCAAGGCCACCGGGTATCCAGAGCGTGTCTCATCACACCTCTAGGCATCTCGCACCCCACCTGGCATCACGAGGAAACCTCTGAGGCTCACCATGAGAATGGTTACCCCGGCCCTCCGGATTTACGTACCGACTAGCATACAACCGGGTATCCCGAAGCTTCCGGGGAAAAAACCTTTGGCATTCAACCACTAGGGCCACCGGGCACCCACAAGGCATCGACTCATTCGATCCTTCGGGCCTCCTGACTCCCGGGGCATCGTTGACCCGAGGGTCCAATGGTATCAATTAACATCTTAATTTTCCAAAAACACTTTTAAATGCAATGACAAGATGTCCCATGAATCTTCATCAAATCTCAATATTGTATAATATGTTGAATGCTAATAGCATTATGTCAAATAACAATTCAAGATGCATTCACCTTTTTGGGACAATTTAAGCAAATTCGGAGCAAAACAGTTCAAACATCACAAAGAAAATTTCGGAATGACCCCTAAATGAACTTAGAAAATTATGAAATTTTGACATGTTATAAATAAGATCTAAAGGAAAAAGTTTCATTAAGAACACTAAGTCGAATTCCTTGTATATCAAGAGCAGTAATTGCTATATTCTTTACTAACATTCTGTAATGGCTTCCAGATTTAACATTTACAAAGAAAATCATTTTACCAATCAAACATTGTTCATTTATTCTCAATTTTTTATATGTTATTCCTAAGGATATGCCCTACAACTTTCATTAAGGGTTCGAAGTCCAATTCTGGCTAAATAATTACAGAAAATTCACGGAATCACCGAAGATCATGCTGTTTTTCTATGAAACAGTTTACTAGTTTAAAGAGAACTACTTCTACTCACTTAAAATTCAGCATCCAACATCCACAACCCAATATTTACAAGTCTATTGCACTACATTACAGCTACTTCACTTCAAAAATCCACTATGGGTAGGCCCTTCAATTCTTATTTCAGCCAAAAACTGAAACCACATAGAACAAACTCTGTTCTTACTCAATTTCTTAGTCCAACTTCATCTCAATCATCCAAAAATTAACATGCAGTTTCCATTTCTGCATTTTCTCAAATCTACCAGCATTTCACCACGTAATCACAGCATGCAAAGACATAGATCAATGAACTTCCACTTGTCTCTAGCTCTTTTACTCGATTGCAAGCAAAACAGGGGCTCGAGGGTCTCGGGCTCGGCTCAACAGCGGCGAAGGCTATCGGCGTCGACGGTGGCAGCTCGATCACGGCAGAAGGCAGCCTCTTCTTCCTCTCCGCCATGCACCCGCTCGCTGCTCGCACTTCTCTCGCTCACGGTCCTCTCTCGATCACTCTGGGTGTGTTTGTTTATGTTCTTTTTTTCTGTTCAAAAACAGTTTTTGTTTTTTTTTTGTTCCTAACAAAAAGAACAAAAACGCGTTTGTTTGCGTTTTTGTTCCAAATCTGTTTTTTTGTTCCCTGGGAGCAAAAAAAGAACAGAAACAAGAAACAAAAGTTGTTTCTTGTTTAAACAAAAACGAGAAACATTTTTCTCTCTCTTCTCTTCTCTTTTCTTTTTTTCTTCTTCTTCTTCTTCTTGCTTTGGCCGGTTGCCGGCCTCGGCCATGGCCGGCGACCGGCCGACGAGGGCCGGCGGCCTCGCCCAAATCTGGCGAGGCCGAGCTCGCCCGGCCACCGGCGAGGCTCGGCTGCCGGGCCACCGCCGAGCAACGCCAACCGGGCGGTGGCTCGGCGGGCCGACCCTCCCGGTGGCCGGGCGAGCTCGGCCTCGCCGGATCCGGCGAGCCCGAGCTCGCCCGGCCGCGCGATCACGCCTTGGGCGGGCGAGCTCGGGCTCGCCCGGATCCGGCGAGGCCGAGCTCGCCCGAGCCACCGGCGAGGCTCGGCCTCGCCTGCCACCGCCAGTGAAAGAAAAAAAAAAAAGAAAAAGAAAGAAAAAAAGAAAAATAAAAAATAAACATTAAAAAATTAAAAGAAATAAAAAAGAACATAAATTTACCAAACATGTTTTTATTCTTTTTTTTATTTTAGGAACAAGTTTACCAAACGGTATTTTTGTTCAAAACCTGTTCCCCTAAATAATTTTATTTTTTCTATTTCTCGTTTCCCTAACAAAAAAAAGCAATAAACACAAACAAACGCACTCTCTCTCTGTTCACAGCTCTACTCGGTTTACTCTCTCTCTACTCCTCTATTCCGAATTTCCTTTTTGTTCCTTTGATTAACTATCTAATTAATTATTTGCATGCAAGTTAATTGGTGGCTGAAGCTCAATGGACAGGTGGAGGAGGCGTCTCCCCTTGTTCGATTTTCCTCTTGTGCTGGCCACCGAATGGGAGAGCAACGTGGCAGTTGCTGGGTTCTTCACAGTCAACACTTGGGAAGAAAATTGAGAATTGTTGACTTGATTAGTCGACAATCTAGGGGGCTTCTTGGGCTATTTGGGCCAGCAAATTTTGTGGTTGTATGGTCCTAATTAAATGGCCCAAATTCTCCAAAGATAAGTCCCTAAATTTCTGCACAAATATGAGGCATTTTGATTTCCATAGAAATCAACTAATATCCCCTTAATCAATTTGCCTCGTGTACAAGTACATAACCGAAGTTCTAGCGTGGAGAAAGAATTCGACCGAGCGGCATGGTGACAAAATTTTCAGTTCCTCACTTGTCGAATTGCACGAAGATAAGACGTGCATGGTCCTCATGCGCGGTCCAACTCCTCAAAATTTTATTCTTAAATTCGGCATGCGTGTTCCTCACGCATGGTCGGATTCCATCCCTTCGGTTCTTAAAAAAAATCAATCGATCAAAGTCCAAAGACTTTTTCTTGTTGCACGATTGGTCGGTCCAATAGATAAAAGAAAACGTGGCCGTTAGTGCAATTGTTCATATGGCCACTCAAAGGCGAATTTTCCTTTTCTCCGAAAGTAAATATTTCGAGATGTCAAGTGATGACGAAACTAGGCCAAAGGTGGTACCAACGATACTCCCGCCGATTACTCATAGCCGTCGCATACCCGAGGATTGTCAAAATTTCTAGATGCCACACTACCTCTACCCAAATTTGCTCGTGATGTAATGAACTTGTGAACTCATATGTGGTACAAATAAAAGAAGCATAAGTATGTTGGTTATATTTGTAAGACTTTAATTATTAAAAGAATATTCATAAATGTTTAATTACGCTTCTGCATGTTAAAAGAGAGTAATAATACAAAAATGACATGTTGGGTGATGTTCTGGGTGTCATAAGACGAGCACCTGCTTCTGCATCTTAGAGAGTCGCCTAGATGCATTCACACCAAAACGGGTACATTTGTTACAAATACACCATTTGTTAGTTTCTACTAAATTGGACTGACACTACAAAATACCACAAATTGGTACATCTCTAACAAATCCATACACCCGTCAACTGTTATGTATCATCCAACTTAGTAATTTGACGATAAAATTTATCAAAAACTAACGAAGGGTTGGCAAAGGCCAATGGGGGTCGTCAAGGCCTTGGACAAGGTCGACGACCCCCATTGACCGCACTCTTGCTTAGAGAGGGTTGTCAGACTGCGCTGAAGGCCACCACGACTGGGTGAGGGATGCTGGGCGCTCGCATGAGGTTAACAAGAGTCACTAGCCTTGGCAAAGGACCTAGTGACCCCTGCCAATCCTCGTCAAGCCCTTGCCAACCCTTTTTGGCGATTGGGGAGGGGGCGGGGGTGGGGGCGGCAAGGGGATCTGCCCTTACCTTAGCTACCCTTTTGTTTTTTGTTTTTTAAAATTGTATTTTATTTAATTAAGCTTATGGTTAAAAATTAGAATTAAATCCAAAACGATGCCGTTTTAATTTAGTGTGCCATGTTTTAGCCACACCATCACCATAGTAGGAGAGAGAAAATATTTAAAAAGCCACGTCACTATTTTCCGTTAGTCTAAATAAACGGAGTTAATGGAAAGACTCAATTATACCTATGTGACAAGTTTTAGGATTTAATTATACTTTCTATAAGTTTTAGAACTCAATTATACTTTCGTGCTAAATTTTAGGATTTCTAGTGAACATATCCCTATTTTGTTTAAATATGATCAGACAGCTAGTATCATCACCAGACATCTTATAACACTCTCCTCCCTAATTTAGAGGAGTTGGTTCGTAGTTCGTTGACGAGCCATCTTTGTCGTTGCTCCTCCTGTGGCTGCTTTGTCTTGATTTCTCCTAGGCATTAATCCATGAAAGAGTTAGATTCTAATGCCGTACAGAGATGGTCAAATAGGCTGCCGGTGAAGTCTTGTCCGCGCTTACTGTCAAATAATCAATTGATGATCAATTTTGTGATTCTTGTAAACTGTTTAAAGCATGCATCTTGGAGGTTCAGACCTTTATGAACTAACGATAGTCCATTTTACTTAAGCATAGTGTGCGACATCAAAATCATGTTGTGACGTCTCGTGTGAACATACTTGTACCGTATCATTTTGTTGGCTATTTCACTTAGGTTGCAAATTTACTACAAAGGTTCTCAAAAGTTGCATATATCCAAAAGAACACCTGGACTCCTAAAATGCCAAAAGTTGGCACAAATGGACATTTAAGTGCCAAAAGTTACGAAAGTGACACTCAAGTGTCAATTGGAGTAAAATGGATCACTTAAGTGCCACCGACGAGAAAATCTTACCAAAACGCTAACGTGGCAATTTTCCGGCAAGCTGCGTGCAAAACGACATCATTTTGTATGCTGATGTGGCTAAAACGGTGTCAAAATGACATCGTTTTGGTATAATTCAAATTTTAATATAATAATTAATTAAATTAAATTTTTAAAAATTAAAAAATTATTTTTAAAAAAAAGTGGGGAAGGAGGAGGAGGGAGGCAATAGGCGGCTGAGGGCTTCCCCATTTTAAAAAAAAAAAAAAATTAATTAATTATTATATTATATTAAAATTCAAATTATGCCAAAACGACGTCGTTTTGGCCGATTTAAAAGCTCTATTTTGACCAACTATAGAAACGACGTTGTTTTAGGTGAATCAGCGCTGAGTTAGCTCTCCGACGAGCCACTTATGCGAGAAATATTAATATTTAATTGTCACGTATGATTTCTGCTCGGTTTCGTCGAAGGTAGCACTCAAATGTCCCATTTTTCTTAAAATGTGGCACTTAAGTGTCCTTTTTGTGCTAACTTTTGGCACTTGAAGCGATCTTTTGCCTATCCAAAAGTGACGGCAAATCATGGTGATGAGTATGTTCTTACTCTATACCGAGATAAAGGCGCGCCGGAAAATGCCAGTTACTATGTTTGAGGGCTTGCTTCTTTTGTGATCTCGATGCTTTTTAACTGTAGAAAGGTGTACAGCTGTAACCATGTGAAGTTCATCCTCTAAGAGTAATCTCAGAGGAAACTAGTAACCAGAAAAAGAAACTAAGACATTGTGATCCTTTAAACGCTTTTGAAAATGGGCCAAGTGGTTTTGCAGTTGACGGATGCCCGCAGCCTTCTGAGCAAGGATGGCATTCAATTTAGTGATGGACTCATCTAGCTGATTGCCAGGTTGGTCTGCTTTGACTAGTAAGTCTATCTCCCGAAAAATGTAAGAACAACGAACGGTCATTCATTCGATTACCTAAAAAAACGTGCATTCACGTTCCTATTATATTTTGGAGGACACATGCTCCATATATCTAGCAAGAATCACCAACATTAAATGCACGATAAGGAAAATCAGATGGTCTAGTTGCGACATATTTCCAAATGACCATATGAGAATTTTGTGCTTTCCAATCACGCAAATAGAGGCATTAAAACATCTAGTTATATCACAAGCTCCATCTTCGGACTAGTTACTCCATTCTGAAAATGCATCAGACAAATGCAGAGTATCAATCTCAGCATTCACTGAGTTAGCAAAAAATGCTAAATCAATCAAACAGTACCTCTGACAATATTCATTGGGTCTTCCACTTTTTATTGGTGAGCATTTACCAGATCTTCCATTCCCGAAAGCATGTACAGAAGCTTTTGAACCTGACAAGCTTCGATCATGAGCAGTCAAGGAGAACTGTCACGGTGCACTTACCTGTAAAAGAGCATCTAAGTCATCACTAAAATGAGAGTTATTAGCGTCTGATCTTTTGCTGTTGGGTCCCAAAATGGATCCCAGCAACTGAAGTGCTTGAATATGTGTATGTAGGATGTGTTTAAGATAAAGACAATGCTTTTGTATAATTAGCTTTTACCAACTCTTCTTGCCCTTATCTTTGCATCTTACTCAGTGCCACTGAGCTTTGGGCAAACCAGCAGTCTAACACAAAAGATGTTACGATTACCACTGGAGACCTCCCAAGCCTGTTTCCACTGAATTTCATTCTTCTTTTTGCCAAACGAAAGAAATAAAACGTCTCTGAGATTTACTAAAGCAATCTCCTGTTTGGTGGACTGTACTGCTTAGCCCTTTGAGCATTCATAAATGTGGTACTACGACCTCTGATCAAAATTTATCAGAGGGTCACCAACAATTTAAGAAGGCGCATTTTTAAACAGAGTGAATGAGAAAGCAAACAGACAGAATTCTTGTGTGGGGACGAAAAAGAAAGCCCAGAAAACAAAAAATCTGTTAAAGACTCCTCTTGCCTTTGTCTTTAGGTGACCCTCAGAAACCTTCTCCTGTCATTATCTCATATCTCTGCTCTCTCCCTTATCACTACACTGGTATAAAACACTGAAAAAAACACCGGCGAAAAGAAGAAATCCGCCAGTTTTGTGTAGAAATCTTGCTAAGAGATTCCCATTGAGAAAACCAAGAACTTCTTCTACAACCAGACTCGTGAATCTCAAGTCTTTCTTCTTTGGAGGATACCAAAAGCTGCCCCCACCACCCGCTTTCCGCCCATTTTCTTGTGGCAGCAGCAGAGATAAAGACCCCCAGATAGAAAAAAGTTCTATGCTGATTTCTGCAATGAGTGGGAGTATGATCTTGACAAAGGCAGGACCAAATTCAGAAGGATGCCAAAGAGCAGGTGAAGGACGGTGAAGATTCATGCAGTGACAGATACGAAGCATGTGAACCATCAGAGTCCTATCAAGAACAAGCAACATGGGGAAGGAAACAGAGGAAAGACAGAGAAGAAGAAGAAGAAGAAAGTGGTTGGTTTCTGAGTTTGTGAAAACAGAGGAAACAGAGAGAGTAGGTGCAGGAGGGTTAGTATTAGCAAAGAGAATGAAAGAGTTGGAGACAATGGACATGAGTCATATGGATCATGTGTTGGACATAGAGGAGGCACTGTACTATTACAGTATTACTCAAACCGGTTTCATGCACTTAAACCATCCATTTCTTGAAATGCTGAGCTCATCACACAAAAGTTAGTGCCGATGGCTTATAATGGAGACCACCATATCATCATTGCAAGTCTGGCTAGATCGACTGCATAAATCGTGTATGATAGGCAACAGAATCAGCTGTACATCCATTGGCTCATTCCGCTTTCAGACATGAATACAAAGATATCATTTTTTAACGATCAAACAGATGACTTTAACATCCAATAATAAGTGCGCTATGATTTCATCTGATCCCATCACATCATGCCTGTGCGCAAACAACAAAACCTCAACAAGCTTATGTGGCGTGATGTGATGAGATCACATGGCTTTTAAGTTTTAAGGAACTAAACAAGCCATATTATTGGCATTGATACTTTTTTTGGCTCTTTTCATAATTTTTTTTACCGTGGAAAGGTATATAGCAATAACCATGTGAAGTTCATCCTCTAAGAGAAATCTTACTGCAATCCTGGGAAAGTAATCCTGTACAATCATGTGGGATTCATCCCTTTATACATATTTAAGTAACACTTGCTAGCAGCTAGATAGCCTGTGGTGATGGCCAACAATCCGAAGCATCCACTAGTTTTCCCAGATTGCACTCTCTTGTTGGATGCTGATGCTACTCTTGTTATTAACGAAGCACCTGAGAGCGAGTTCATAAGCAGTGAAAATCGCACCATTCACAAAGAAAGCTCTGACAACAGCAGTTCCTAGGCCTCGCCAGAGCACGCCGTATCCTTCCGCTTTCACACTTCTACGCAGACAATCGACTATGCCACTATATTGCACCGGTGAGAGGTGGGATTGAGCTTGCAGCCTCGTCTTCACAACGTCTAAGGGATAGCAACAGATCCAACTTGCGACTCCTGCTAGGCCTCCCGCTGTAATCATTGTCCTAAAGCTCTCTTGACCATCTTTTCTGCATCCAGGGTGGAGCTTCTCTCTCATGTACTCGTACGTCCAGAAGTAGACCCCATGGGATGGTGCATCTCGAAGTACGGTGATGGTCAAGCCTCGGTACATACCTCTTAATCCTTCTCTTTGAAATATGCTTTTTGCAACACTCATCGGTCCATTATGTTGGTTATACAGCTCATGGGAATTAGCACAGGCTCTGTCCTGCAACTGAAGGCGGATCTTAACTAGTTCAATGGGAGTTAGCATCAGACTTTGCAGGGCACCGGTGCCGATGCCTCCTAAAGCGACTCCTTGGTAGGAAGGAGGGTCTTGGGAAGACCCAGACTCACCAAAAGCGCGGGATAGGATAGCGTAGGATTGAAAAGCTATGGCATTCTGCAGATATCATGGATCAGTCAAGTTCAGTTGTCTTAAATTGAGTAAAAATGGCAAGTCGTTATCAGTTGAAAAACAGCACCGATGTTTTCATAAGGTATTGTGTCTAGATTATCAACATCTGAGATTACGCTTCGCATACATATCAAGAGATCTTATCTCAACGGAGTGAAGTCAATAACAATTTGATCTCAGAAAGAATTGTTTACATGATAAAGGAGTGAGAGAGAGAGTTTCCAGACAAAAGATGACCTGAAAAGTGACAGTAGCCAAGGGTGCACCCATGCCTCTATAAAGAGCACCCGGTCCCTCATTGCCAACGATGCTGCGAAGGATGCCGAAGGCAGAGCCGGCCCTCGACTGCTGCTGCCGAATCCGGAGAGTATCCAGCGGATAGCCGGATAAAATACCAGCCACCCCGCCACATCCACCGGCCACAAATTCTCTACCCCAATTGCTCGCAAGAAACTCCGGCCAGAAATCCATTATATTTTGCTCATTCCCAGCCCAACTCTCAGACATATAGCCCCCCTTAAAACAAGAAGAACCCCTCGTACGAAATCTTAACCAAGTTATATATTATTTTCCAAGACTCGCAACCTTTGTTCCTGTTCTCGCCAACTAGCATCACTCCTCTGTTCGTAATGCCAGAGCTCTCAATCTTAAGGTACCGAGAAAAGAAAGGAAGAGATGGATTCAGAGATCAATCAAAGAGCACTCTGTTAAAACAACTGCTTCTCACAAAACTTCATCAAGACAGCCGGCTGACGATGAAAAGCACTGCACCCCTCTCTCTCTCTCTCTCTCTAGGATTGAGTGTGTGGTGGTTCTTCCTCTGTTTTTCCCCCCTCTTTCCTCTGGTTTGCGAGGGGTGTGGTGGCTAATTGCAGAGGGGAAACAGAGAACGAAACTCAAGGCCTGCGTGAAGAAGGTCCGCAACCGAAGCGGCCGCTTTTATAACCGGAACCGACCAGTCAATGAGGTAGCCACTTGGACCAAAGGGTGCCTCACACGTGGCGAGGCCGTGGAGTGGACCCGAGCCGTAATCCCATGTCCCCGATTGCTCGTGATCCCACTCCGTCCGGACCGTCGGATCATTCGCGTCCCACTGAGACCCACACGATCCAACGGCCCGATATGAGATGAGCTCGCGTGCCGGGCGCGTAGGAGATCATTTGGATCGCGTGGTGCTTCTTGACGCCTTAGTGTTTTAAACCGTGCTTTCCGCTTCAACCAATGCGAGTTGTTTTCGGTGTGGAAGCTGACTCGGTATTGCAAGAACCGATTTTTTAGAAGGAAAGATAAATTTTTTTAAAAATTGACGAGGAGGAAGTCGAGGTAAATAGCAAAAGAAAAAAAAAAAAGACTTAAATCATCGTGGCATAAATATAATAATCAGCCTAATTTTATTTCCAATTGTTCTTAAGAAAGAAGAAAAGTAAAGAAATTTTTTTTTTAAAAAAAAAGAGACTCATAACGCTCTGATTGGCTAGACTTCGATTTTGCTTTTTTGTTTATTTATTTTCTCTTATATTATATGACAAGCAATGGGATTTGGATGTTTGTGTTGTGTGGATCACATCAGCGTCCTCGTCTCCTCCGGCCGAGGAGTGCACGCAGGAGCTTTTGCCCCTTTTCGATTGTGGACGACAATCCATCATCCACTGATGACGTCAGGTGGACCGCCGAGAATATCCATTGTCGCTCCTAGATGGATGACTTTATTTGGATCCTCGTATCACTTCTATACATTTGTTGGGGACGCATCATGGAATCCATCGAGATGCGAATCTTCGCTCGTGAAATCCGCACGAGCGGCCACTTGAAATAGTAACAGTTTAAGTCGACGAAACACCCGCGTGGCGATTGGCCACAATTTGTGACTCGCTTGAATGAAAGGAGGGTGATTGTAGCTGCGTATGGGTGGATCAGATTGAAAATTATATGACCCAAATATACCAACTTAACCTTATGCAATACAAATTTAGCGACTCATAACCTACTCGGTTCATACCCAACTTACGCCTGATCCAATCCATATTATGAAAATGCTTCCATATTTAACTTATGAACGAAAACTCATAGACAATCTAATATGAGAGTGTGGAGTAAATGAACGAACATGAGATTGAGATTGAGTGATAAACGAAAAATGATGAAAATAGAGTTATAAAGATGGATTGGGTTTAAATAAATTGTAAAACTTTTTATGATCCACTTAACACACATATCATATTTAAACCCACTCATTTAATATAACTAATATATTTATGATCCATTAAGATTGTGATTGGATCCCTCACAAACACAAGGGCTCTCGGTTAGGTAGAGCAAGTCATTGACACATGCACCAATGTTTTTCGATGTTAGAATATTTAAATAATAAATTATGCATTTATTTAATAGTTTTAAGTTTTTACAATAGTTGGCAGTCGTCATAATCTCATAGTCGAGATGATAAATACTACCAAATCTCTCTTTTTTTCATCGTACAAATTTCACCACCCTAAGCATATAATTCCACTTCAATATCATGCCATTGAACTTGTAAAAAATAACCACTATAATTTACTCCTGTGGCCATCCTTCCCACATAGGAAGTGAGAGGTGGGGTTCGAATAGGCTTCGAGCCGATTCCAGTGATTCCTTATATAGGTTCCGCTTAGAACTTGGAACCTACCCTCGAAGTATAGGTTCCTCAATTTTGGAACCCGAAACTTACCCGTCGGGCTAAAAACTTATAACTTACTCTGTTACGGGTTCTAAGGTTGGTTCAAGCCCAACATGTTTTTTTTTTTTTTAATTTCATTTTTAGTTTTAAACAACGAAAATGAACATAATAATAATAAACAAGCTTGTTATTCATAAAAAGAATACAAAATGAAGAAAACTATCAATAGAGGAAAATCAATTCTTGACAAGGAATTCAACTAGATAAAAGAGAATGCCTACATCAATTGGTTATCTTTCTTGACTCGGAAAAGAAGAATTATGATCTAACGAAACAAAGAATCAATCAATGCATTTGAAGTTTCAGGGGACCCACGCTTTTTGGCTGTAAGGATGCCGGACAAAGTCATAAAGCCACAACCATTCCAATTATTTGCCCCTTTCTTCTAGACTGCAACATCAGAATTCAGAAACAATCAAGTAGCAATAGACCAGGCCTTTTAACACTTTGTCCAACATGACATGTACAAATTCACGGCTATTCTCATTTGTGTACATAATTCTCTTCCCCAGAAGTATCATTAGCTCATTTTCGATGACTCATTCCAACTTCATGATTGCTAATTTGTTGACAAGACGAATTTGACACGGATCTAAAGCTATGTAGCTCTCAGGTCAATTGGCTTGTACTTGCCTGAATCATTTTCATGAAGTATGCCATCTGGAGACGGCAGGCATTGGAGAGCAAGGAAAAACCGAGCCTGACATCATCACATGAATAAGCCAAGTCCCAATAAGGACACATTCCACAACAAAATTCAGTCTCCAAGCAAGTGGCTAATGCTGGAAAAAGAAGCCAACGACAAAGAATTTAGCCATACCCATTGAAATCCAACAAGTGCGCACCAGCAACCTAGCCATCCATACGCTTTACTGCTCAAGAGCTACAAGAAAGGATAATGAGCACTGTTAGGGCAATCAGATTACCAAAAAGTTTGAAGACATCATGCAATTTGATGGTAGGAATATAAGCTCTTGACCCCTACCAAGAGCAACAAAGCACCTAATGAAAAACATCCACTCATTGACAAACTTATGAATTTGAGATCTCGTCCGGCCTGCATTGTGCAAACAAGTGCAGATATGTTAGGAGCTCAATTTGTGAAGAAGTTAGCTCCTTTGATGACAAATAGAGCAATTCAGCATGTAATTGGATATGGGAACTACTTAGGGCGCGCATGACAACCATTCTGTTCCGAAATAGTTTAATGAAATAGATTTTTCTATTTCTATTTCTGAAGAGTTTAAGAAAAATAACCGTTTGATAACGACGCAAAATTTCTACTCTAAAAATAGAAATTCGTTTGATAACGACACAAAATTTCTTCCTTTCGGACGGTGGCGGCGACGACCGGCGATCTTTAATATAAAAAATAAAAATAAAAATGATTTATTAACAAAAATAAATAAATAAATCATAAAAAATAAAATAAGAATATCATTTTATTTTAAAATAAAAATATCCTTAAAAATAAATTTATTTTATTTATTCTATTTTATTTTATTTTACGAATAAATTTATTTTAAAATGAATAAAAAAAATTATTTGGCAAAATACTCAAGACAAATAAAAATAATTTTATTTTAATAAAAATAATTTTATTTTAATAAAAATAATTTTATTTTAATAAAAATAATTTTATTTTAATAAAAATAATTTATTTTTATTTATCATAAATAAATTATTTTTAATAAATTTATTTTTAATAAACTAAAAATAAAATGATTAATAAAAATAATTTATTTATTTTTAATCTATTTTAATAAATTTATTTTTATTTTTAAATTAATAAAATGAATATATTTATTTTTATTTTTAATAAAATGATATTTAATTAAATTTATTTTTAATAAATAAATTTATTTCGATTACATTTATTTATTAAAAATAAAAATAATATTTATAATAAAAATAAAAAATAAAAATGAATAAATTATATTTTTATAATAATTTTTATTTTTATTTATTCATTTTTAAGGATTTTTTAAATTTATTCGTAAAAATAAAAATAAATATCATTTTATTTATTCGAATAAATTTCATTTTAAAATTAGGGTTGGGAGAAATAGAAATTGATTTGGGAGAAATCGAAGTAGAAAATTTCTACTTCGATTTCTCCTCAATTTCTATTTTTGGTATAGAAACCTATTCCGAAATAGAAAATTTGATAAACGTTATCAAACAAGTTTCGTCCGAAATTGATGCCTAATAGAAAATTTTGACATGCGTGTTGAAACGTGTCGACAAAAGTTGACCACGTGTCGACAAATCTGACACGCGGTCAACGCGTGTCTGAGCATGTCGACGTGTCCGACACATGTCGAACACAACATGGAAGCATGTGTAATGTGTCTGTGCTACCTAGCCTCCAGGCAACCCGACACCCGTGGCATTGTCGTCAATGTGGACCGACGGCATTCGTTATTCACGTACCATGACGTAGTAATCCAACGATTTCATGCCAAAAATATTTCATGTCGAGATTGCTTCGATTCCAAAATCCCAAATCAATGGTATAAGTCAACGTGCAATGAAATCTTAAAAATGTACCAAATCCGTGACAACAAAACCTTTCATAAAATCTAGAGTTTAAATATCAGAATAAATCAAAATCAATTTTCATCTTTCCACCCCTATTATTGTCCGAAATTCACAGGCGTGGACTTAAAACATGCTCATGCCTCAAAACTTGAAATTTATGCACGATGATTTTCATCAAAACCGTAAGCATTTCTTGCAATATTGAAATCGGCACATCGGTGGGTCGATAATCTCAGTCCCGACCCTAAAATTTCAAAACAGTTCACATGCAAAGTCTTAGAGCTTTGAAATACCAAAGTCAATGCGTACATGGGTCCTAAATTCGAACTTGACCGTAAAGATACTAAATCCTTCCTCACATAGCTCGTGGTCAATCCAACGACCTCCGAGTTCATAACGTTAGTTTACAGGACGCATTTCACCAAGCAACGATTGAGTTCACGTCGTATAGGTTAGCACTTGCCTCGAGTCCGGTGGCGTCAGCAGTGAGGCGAACCGTGAGCTGCGGACGCGGCTGGTGGCTGGACGGCGTACAGCGGTGAGGCTGGTGGCGCAGTGGTGCGGCGGAATGGTGCGGTGATCGGTAATGAGCGGCAAAGTACGAGCGAGAGGGTGGGAGTGAGGCCGTGAAAGTCAGGGGACTCTCTCGTTGCTGCTCGGGTTGGTGGTCGGGAGAAATTGTGAAATGAAGAAGGGATGTTAGTCTTCACCGAATGAAGAACTGGCGTCCCCTCTTTTCTTTTGTTGACTTTGCAAGTCAATAACTCAGCTTTGTGGCAGCAAAGAACGAGGACAGCTCAAGCAATTCTGTCCTGGCGTGTGACAAGTTGCGCTTCTCATGCGAGGATGAGTCTCCTTGCACGTGTGTGTCTCCGTTTGTTGGCCACCGAAGGAGAGGCAACGTGGCCGTTGCTTGAGTCGTCCAAGGGAGGGAGGCGTGGCTGCAGCACTCAGGAGTCAACGATCTTCAGTTGCTGCATGGAGGAGGGGCCGTTTAACGTGGCTGCATGGTTCCACGTAGCTGCAAAATTTGGAGTCAATGTTCCCCTTTTGGTTGACTCCTTGATGAACGTGTGCATAGCTGAAAATATGGCCGCTTGCATGGCTATCCAAGGAAAGAAACGGCTGCGGCGGGGCGCACGTAATTCAAGTCTTCAGTTCGGTTGATTGGCGGGGTAGCTCGGGGTTAACGTTTTCCTTCGTAGCTGACCGCATTATGCGAGAAAATTTTAGATGAAGTGCTGTTGCGAGAGCGTGACAATACGTGGCATCTCGGTACAGTGAGGGTGATAATGAAACTGAGGCCGTAACCGATGCCAACGACGTAGTCCAACGACATACTCGTCAACCCGTCACGAACCGTTACGTACTCAAGGTCCGACAAAGTCCGGATGTCACATCCTAGGCAGGCCAACTACAAAGTTACACAAACACACACAAAGTGGGAACATCGGCAGTTTCTTTCCAGTAGATCAAGTCTCACGCAGGTTATACAGTCTAGTACATTTTCAAGAAATAATAACTAAAAATAAATATGATAAGAGAATGTGTGTCAACGAGAATAGAATGTAACACATGCATTCTAGTCTTTGACTTTCATAACTTGGACTTCAGGATACAAGAAAAATCATAGAAAGCACCATAAACATCGGCCATAGTTCTTGCGTGATCAAAAACTTTAGCAACAAGACCTGAAATGTATAGGTAGACAAATGGAATCACAGAGCGACCATTATGGGAGTACCAAATCTATTCAGTGTCTGCACTGGCATCAACAACATCAACAGACTTGACAAGAGCACATTTTCTCATCTGCAAATCACAACAGGCACCGTAACTGTTTGGTACCAATTTGGCAGCAAATTTTACATCTTCGGCTTGGATTTATCAAGCAAGTTTGATTACTCTTACCAAAACATTCAATCTATTAAGAGAAGAAATTTATATAATGCGACAACATAAACACGAGCAAGTGTGTTGATTATGCTTTTTACCAGAAGATGCATCTTTTAATTCTGATCAAGTAAAAAACCCTTCAAGTACTACAGAAACATAAGAGACACGTGAGAACAACGAAAGAAGAAAGTAGAAGGCTTGCACATACCTTGGACTCAGCAACATCCTCAAACATTCTAATGCCTGAAATCACGAAGAAATCAACATTATAGAGACTTGACAATACTTAAAAATTAGCAAGCGGCGTCGAGGCAGCTGGGCGAGCGGCGAGCGACATCGAGGGCGACTAGGCTAGCGGCGAGCGGCGTCGAGGGCCGTTGGGCGAGCGACAAGTGGCATCGGGGGCGGCTGGGCGAGTGACAAGCGGCGTTAGGGGCGACTAGGTAAGCGACAAGTGGCATCCACCGAGGGGAAAAGCGGCATCCAGCAGCAGTGTTGAGGGCGAGCAGTGTCCAACGGCGACGTCAAGGGAGGCAAGAGCAGGGGGCGAGT
This sequence comes from Eucalyptus sp. ANBG9806169, assembly GCA_014182395.1. Classification (NCBI taxonomy): domain Eukaryota; kingdom Viridiplantae; phylum Streptophyta; class Magnoliopsida; order Myrtales; family Myrtaceae; genus Eucalyptus; species Eucalyptus sp. ANBG9806169. The sequence continues at coordinate 38,709,262 of CM024582.1, forward strand.
GGCATCTAACGGCAAGACGAGCGGCGTCTGGCGGTAGCGTCAAGGATAAGCGGCATCCGGCGGCGGCATTGAGGGTGAGCGGCGTCAAGGACGGGGCAAGGTAGAGAACGAGTCACAAGAGAGAGAGGAGAACTAAACTAAAGGTAAACAAAAAATTTGATTTGGGGGTTTTTAGGAACCCTAACCGGTTTCGATTCTCATAGGAACCGAAACTGGCCTCTTCAGAAACGGGAACTGAACCGGACCCTCCGGTCGGTTCTCCGGTTCCCGGTTCTATCTGGAACTACGCTCACCCCTAAGTTCGAATCCCACCTTCTCATGAGAGTTAGGGTAGAACGATTTAGTTTCAAGTGTGGATTTTAACTCTCACGTCATGTAATAAGACAGGGTAAAAACTTGAAAGCAAGAGTACTAAGTTATCGATAGAGTAAGACCGATAAAAAAAAAAACACTTGTAGAAAATGAGGAGCGATGAAAAAGAAGGCAAATTAAAATTGGAGCACGCGAACAGGAGTGATCCGAGGGACTGGAGAGCTCTCGATCCGCCAAACCCAAACGCCAAGAAGTTGTTAGTGGGCCCGCTCCATTCGAATTGGGCTTTTGAGGCCCAACAGGATCGGCCCGTTTCCTCCAACGTCCCTTCAAACGCTCCCAAAGGGGGACTCATCGTTTAAGAAGAAGAGGCGGTTGGTGGTGGATAAATCGCTCCTCCTCCCCGAGCCACGACAAGGAGAAACCTCGCGACTCGCCCCGACTCGCCGGTAGCCGAATCCCGCAGCGAGGCCGGGAGGCATTCCGCGATTCCCGAGCCGGCTCCGATGGCGTCGCCGTCGCTGAATCTGTTCCTGGCGTCGCGTCCGACGATTCCTTCTCTAGCCCCGCCGCCGCCGCCGCTGGAGGGAGCTCAGCCTTCCGGCTCGGCTGGTTGTCGGCGGAGCTGTGCCGTCCGGGGCTCTTTCCCCGTGGCCGCCCTGAGGTTCCCCGGTGGAGCGGCCGCGGTGGCCTCGGTCGGCGGCGGTAACCGGCGGTCGCGGAGTCAGATTGTGAGGATGGCCCCGGATGAAGAGAAGATGACTCGCCGCTCTCCTCTCGATTTTCCGATCGTGAGTTCCCCCCCTCTCGTTCTTCGTCCTTTGATTTGCGTGCGAATTGATGTGGGCGTGGGTGATTTCGGTGCTCGCTCTGGAGGTTTCTGAGAAGTTGTTTGGAATTTCCTTTTGCGATTGGTAATGAGCTATGTGGTTAATTTTTTTGATAGATAGATGCTTGCGAATGCATCGCTTTAGGAAAACCTCAAATTCTCCTGACTGATTTTGGTCATGTCGAATTCGTCCTCGACTTTGCCCTCCATATACTAGTCAATCCATAGAGTTTGGCCACGAGTAAGTGAATAAAACCGCAAATTCACCTGGCTGGATTTCATGATGTCGAATTCATCTATGACTTAGCCCTCCATATATTGATCGTTCTTGAAGCTTGTGGATACCAGTTGTCTTGAGTTTGGGAAGAGTATAATGTTTAATTTGCGAAGTGAACGAGTGATTTGAAAGGTTTCAGAATAGAAGTACATGATCTATTCAAAGCTAGACCTATGTAATCTGCCCAAAGTCTCCTGTTTAACATTGTCATAAGTTCTTGAGGAAATGTGCCGGTAAATGCAGCAGATTGAGCTAGAGCATACTATTTAGGTCTCGCTTGATGATTTTGGTAAATCTTAAAGTTTGGATCGGGTTAGTGAATAAAAATGTGGAGATATTTCTGTATGGCAATGTTTGTTTCCTCTACAGGAGACTCAGCTTATTATGTTAATGGCATAATGTGTTGAAATCGGCCTCTGCTTATGCTTCTTGCTTTTGCTCTCTGTATTCTTAGCTCAATCTTCCAGCATGATGACTTGTGTTTGATTGTTGTCTGCACCCTTGTCAAAACTTAATGGATAGCCCAAGTTCAAGCTCTAACCTGTGGGGTATGGTGTGAACATGTGACTCTACATTTAAGTCGCCTTGCAAGGTTATGGACCACTGGGCACCAGTAGACTAGGCAATGTTTGGTTGAATTGTGAATATTTAGATAGTTGTACCCTCACTCAGACAGCGTAACTGCAAAGAATGTGGTGTGGGAATCAGGAGAGCACAACACTAACAGATACCAACATCATTACCCTTATGTCATAGAGCATAATCATTGAACATGTAGTTCTTTGATTCCTTCCTTTTTTGACAAATGACTTGACTGCAATGATAGCTTAAATCTGGAGTTTGGCTCATCTCTTGCATTTTTATCCTTGTCAAAACTTAATGGATAGCCCAAGTTCAAGCTCTAACCTGTGGGGTATGGTGTGAACATGTGACTCTACATTTAAGTCGCCTTGCAAGGTTATGGACCACTGGGCACCAGTAGACTAGGCAATGTTTGGTTGAATTGTGAATATTTAGATAGTTGTACCCTCACTCAGACAGCGTAACTGCAAAGAATGTGGTGTGGGAATCAGGAGAGCACAACACTAACAGATACCAACATCATTACCCTTATGTCATAGAGCATAATCATTGAACATGTAGTTCTTTGATTCCTTCCTTTTTTGACAAATGACTTGACTGCAATGATAGCTTAAATCTGGAGTTTGGCTCATCTCTTGCATTTTTATATATATATTTTTTGTCACGATAGGAATGGGAGAGACCAAAGCCAGGACGGAGACCAGATATATTCCCGCAGTTCAGCCCAATGAAAACACCATTACCACCTCCATTGCCAGCAGATCCCCCTGAAGAAGATGAGGAGGAGGAAGAGAAGAAAGAGGAAGAAGAAGAAGACCCTGAAAAGGAGGAAACAGAGAACCCAGAAAGTTAATGAGGCGGGTAAGGAGGAGGCTCATGCGCATCTTTGCAACGACTTTGGAGGTTTCGAGTTTTCCAGTAGCCGTTGCAGATCCTGCTGATTTTGTAGTGGATGTTGGAATAGTTGGTAGGGTGAGCGAAAGCTCGAGCTTTATTTATTGCCAGAAGCATAAATCTTTTGGTCGAGTATGCAAAATCATTGCTCCTGTGTTGTGACTCAGATATGCAATCTTATGTGAGTAAACTTCACATGGTTTTTACTTATTCACACTTTCGTAGTTTTGTACAAACAGAAATAATCCGGCTGAGGATTGAGGGTGCGAGTGCACCATTGTCTTTTTTGTCTTTGTTAACGCGAGAAGATTTTCGAGAGAGAGGGAGAGGATGCCCCAGGAGTTGGTTTTCACATGGTGTATTGTTCCCAATGAAGAAAGAGTTTCTTATTTGTCCACTGCGTAAAACGAATTTTCATATTTGGTAGGACAGGTTAAATGTATCATAACCAAATCCATGCGACTCAAAAAACCTACATTCGCTCGCACATCTTGATTCTGTTTAAAGCATACTTCTGCAGCCTCTTATGCACTGATGGACAATTTGTTCGGGAGAGAAAGTTCATTGCTCCATCTAATGTCTTAGGAAAAAGGAATTTATACACAATGTAGCCCCGAGAGACTGTACCTCTATCATTGAAAAAGATGAACGCTTTGCATCATAATTTTAGTTTCTCATTGATCCTTCCAAAGAATAGCGAGCTCATCTTCGGATTTGGTGCTTGTAACTCGTAATTTAGCGAAAAAGGAGAAAGGGAATGAAATGGTAAATTGGGGTGCCGGCATCCTATTTCCCGAGCCAACTTAATAATCTGAGTTCCAAGACTCAGACGCGGGGCATAACGGATTCCTCTGTGAATCTGTCTGTTGCTTTTCGTTTGCCATAGCTCGAAGCAGTTATCGTAGACCAGCATTTCAATAGAGACAGCGACCACAACCGAGGATGAAGACATTTATTGCCCTACTAAGCATGTCAATTGAAAACATCGAAAGGAACGTTGTTCGATTCAATAATCAGCAGTTGCCAGCTAAAGCACGATCAGAAATCAATGCCATGCGATGATTAAGGACAAGCAGTGGATCCAACACAGAGCTTTAAGTAATCTGATTAGTCTCCATTAAAACACAAGCACAAACACAAGCAGAACGACACACGACGGTCATATTTGACCTAAACGAGGTTCAGTACAGATGTAATCACAGTGCCCAAATCTAATGTCTTGTATTCCAAACATTGTTGGAGACAACCCTCACTTCTTGCCACTCTTCTTGAGTCCAGATCCTCCAAGGGATCCCTTCTGTGTAGCCTTCGCTTTCAGCTCCTTCAACGCCTACATTAGAGTCAAGTTCGCGATGAGTTCAATTTGCACCATTAGTGATAGTAACAATGACTCAGCTTTCCATCTGAATTTACCAAAATCACATCTTACCTTCTCTTCGTCCTTCTTCTTTTGAAGGTAGGCCAAATCATTCTGCAGAAAAACAACTTTGTCTCACTTTATGTCACATGTAGAACAAGCAACAGGATGAAACACCAACATGGAAACCAAAAACAACACCTAGATTATGTAACTTCGGGAACAATAATCATAACGCTAATATCTAACATCCACAAACAATTCATTTACAAATAACATAGAAGTAGAACACAACAAACAATCTAGCTCATGGGACAGAATCCCGTCATCCCAAAGCACAAATTGAACAAAACTACCCATAATTCGCTCAGCGCTTACCAAAACCTCTGGCCTTATATTAGAACACTTTGAGTTTCTGTGACGTGAACTTCAAAATACCGACATTTTAAAGAGAAAAGCACCTACCAAACGTGCAACAAGTGAAAATTTGATTTCTGTAATAGAAAAGATGACACAGTTATACAGGGCAAGAGTAATACTGCATCATCCCAGATAACAAGGGACAAAACCAACAGCTTCACTACGCAAAATAAATATAATTCTTTTTCAAGATCAACAAGCACATCCCCAGCGCTTCTTTCAGCATGATCGAGCTTATTTTCCACCAATCATCCGAAGCTCCCGATCATAGCTCTTACCGCGTAAAACAAACAACCGATCAAAAACTAAGCGATCCCAAACCCAACATAAACGGATCTCAGCATCCCAATCGACACACGGCACGAACAAAAAACCATCACAAGATGCAAGTTTGCACAAAGAACAACTCGTTACCTCGTCGTACTCCTTCTTATCCGCCTTCGGCTGCTTCAAAGGCTTCGCCTTGCCACCTGCAACAAACGGAACGACAGACGTCAATCGATCTCGCCGGGCGAAAGAACACGGGCGGAGGCGCGACCGTCCCGATCGATTCTCCGATGGAACGTGATCGGATTACGGGACGATGAGAGGACGGGGACCGTACCTTGCTTGGACGACATGGTCGCGAATCTAGGGTTAGGGTTTGGTGCCCGATTCGGAGTATCCGACGAACCGAGAGAGCACGCGGAAATCGACCGAACACCTACAACACAATTATGGCACGACTCCCTAGGGCGGAGCGCAGGCGTATATAAAGGAGAGAAAAGCTTTCGCACGCGGGAAGCGTGCCGCCTATCCTGGCCGTCGCTTTTGTTTATCCATTGGGCCTCGAATTTGTCGGGCCCATGTCGCGCGTGCCGGCGACTGGCGAGGCCCAATGACCGACGGGGGCGCGCTGCGCGGGCCGCATCGAGCCTCGGGACGTGCTTGGCCCACACGTGATTGAGAAGATTTGTACGCCTCTATGATCTCGTTTGGTTCACCATTCCCACCGAACCGATCAAAGTTCAGGAAAAATTTAGGTATTTGGTTTAGCGATTTGGAAGTGTCCTTGGCCAAATGCTTTGGCCTTTGAAATGCAAGTCTACATTTACTATTCATCCGTTGACTTTTTTTTTCTTTTTCTTTAAACCGATCATCTTCCCCACACCTCAATCGCCGCGATTGATCGACGGAGTTTCATCGGATTTTATTTTTATAATTTTAAAAAATAATAAAAACCATTTGCAAATGTTGGGTTCACCTTTTTTTTTTTTGTCATTTTTATCTTTTGACAATCAATAGCCCAACTTTTATCAATACACTAGAATAATCATTAATTAATGAAGATGATTAATACTACAATAATTATAAAAAAAATTATTCAAAGTTGAAAACAAACCTAAAAGAACCCTAGGCCAAAAGTTGAGCTTTGCATCTAATCCAATCAAATTCTTTTAGTATAATTTTTAAATAAATTTACTAATATATATCTTTTACATTACTCTCAACATGAAAATGTAAAGGGTTATATAGTTATTGTTTCTTTTTGCAATTTTAAAAATACTAAAACTAAAAAACTTAATTTAGTCACATTAATGGGCTTTTCAAATATATGTTTACGAAACAGTCTTGCAATTCCCTAAAGCACTTTTAAGTTATAATTTACCAAACAAAAAGCATTTCGGAAAACCCTTTTACCTCAAAAGTATGTATTCTTCCAAGGGCATTTCCCTAAAGCCGAACCAAACGGGCCTTATATGGAGCAGATCCCGCCTAAGCGACCACCGAACTCTAAGGATGTATTTGGTAACGATTCTGTTTTGAAGAATAACTTTTTACCTATATTTTCTTGGATGATTTCTAAGAAAAAAAGTAATTGGTAGCTATACAAAAAAATTTATTCCGGTAATAGAAAAAAAAAATAGGAATGTTTTTGGTATGATTTGTAGATTTTTTTATGCTATAGAATTTCTTTTATTTTTTAAATTTTTTTTCTTTCCCCTTTTCCTCTCTTTTTTCTCCTCCTCTAGCCGACGGCGACCGGTGATGGTGTAGAATTTCTTTTAATTTTTAATAATTTTTTAGAATTTTCTTTTTTCTTTTTCCTCTCTTTTTCTCCTCCTTTAGCCAGTGAGCGAGTGGTGGAGGCCAAAGGTGATCACTAGCGGTGGCGGCGCATGGCAATGACAGTAGGTGGCGATGGGGGGCAACGAAGGTTGGCAATCGGTAGTAGGTGGTAAGTTTCCACCGACTGCTTAGAAGAGGAAGAAGAAGAAAAGAAAAGAAAGAAAAGGCTTATCTCTATTGTTTCCAACAAATTTAATTTTTTTCCTACTTTAGCAAAGGCTTATCTTTATAAAAAAAATTCGACTTCTTATTTCTATTCCAAAATTATGCCCTAGCCACTTTTCTATTATGGAGAATAAAAAAATTAAGTTACATTACTAAATGAATTTTTATTCTTTTTCTATTCCGAAGAACAAAAGAATAAAAAAAAAAAAATCAAGGAATAGAAATGTTACTATGCAAGCTCTAAACATCGCTGGAAGGGTTCGGACCAAAGAACGACGTGATTGACACTGTGCCATTCGCGCTGAACTCGCAGCAAGCCCAACAACAAACTCTAAATATATCGATCGAGGCTCATGTAGGATGTCATGGAATTTGCCATTTTCTACGCCTGTTTGATTTGAGTAGCGTTGACATTCAATTCTTCTCCTCATATTTTGCAGTGCACCTCCTATCACACAACATAATTATATTCGATATTGTTAATAGAGGTGATTGATTCTAGGATGGATCAATTCCAACCTTGAAACTTGGAATCAGAATAGGCAGGATCAGTCCCTTGTGGAACGGGGAACTAGCCCACTAGGTCCTGGAATCAAACTGGACCAATAGGATCGGTCTGCTTCCAAAGTTGGTCCTAGAACTAGTGATTTATTTATTTATTTAGTTCTTCGATTTCCTACAAGTGGGAGTTACCCAATATTAAAAGAAGAAAAATAATTTAGTAATAGGGGTTTGCTTTATAATAAAAAGGGAAAATTCCAAATAATGACTTGAAATACTCTCATTTTCTAAAATAAAAACATAAAGTGACCTTATTTTAAATAAGAAATTGAAGTGGCTATATCAGTCTCAAAGAAGTGGTTGTATCAATCTAAAAAAAAAAAGGCTTGAAGTTGTTATGATTATTTCAAATAAGGGCTTAATCTCCCTCCCGCCAATGACCATTGCCCCATCACCAGTGGGGTGGTGGCGACGGTTGGCGGGGTTGCCGACGCCCGAGTGAGGGCTAGTGACCCTTGCCCGGATCTAGGAGAGGGCGGTGCCGCCCTCTCTAGTCCTTGGCAAGGTCCAACGAATCGTCGTCTTTGGTTTTGGGGGGTTGTCGGCCCTCGCCTAAGCACCGGCGACCCCATCGGCCGTCACCGCTACCCCACCAAAGTGATGGGGCGGCAACCATAGGTGGGAGGGCGTTTTCCTTTTTCTTTCATTTTCTTTTTAAATTTTAGTTTTATTCAATTTGTTTTTTTTTTACGAAAAATAGAAAATTGAAGAAGAAAGGAAAAGTTTAAAATGACTAAATTACCTTTCGAGTTGGTGAGTTTAGGCTCTTATTTAATACGATATGGTTAGTTTAGGCTTTTATTTGTCATAATGTCCATTTCAGGCCACTACTTGAGAAAATGATGGCACTTCAAGTTATTATTTGAAATAATGTCCACTTTAGGTAATTATTTAAGAAAACGAGAACTTCGGCTATTATTTAGAATTTTTTCCTAATAAAAATTTAAAAAATCCTGTTCGGTCCAGGTGGTCCTATTACTTATGTGGAACCAAGAATTCGAAATGGACCGGTTATTCCCATTTTAAACTTTTGGAATCGAGAATTGGACTGACCTTCCCAAGAATCACCCAGAACTAGCTAGTTCAATCCAGTTTTTAGATTAGACCGAGGCCGATACACACACATAATTCTCGCCTTTGTTGAAGCAATATACTTCAGTTAATGTATATACACACCCTAAACCACTTACAAGCACTTAGAACGGTGACCACTGTTGCCTTTGACCATGGAAAAGATGCCCGCCACTCTTTGTGCTCCATCTCAAATTTTAATACGAATGGCAATAAAAGGGAGGCTTCTGTGAACCGCCCTTTATCATTATCAGTAGAGGTGGCAAAATGAGTTTTAGACCCATATATGACCCATTTAAATCATAAATGGGTCATATATGAGTCACTTGTTTTTTGACAAAAAAGTAGTTAAATGGGTTTAACATTTAAAGACTTTAATAGATGGGTCTTAAGTGGGTCTTAAATGGGTTGGATTTAGAACCCATTTTCATCCAAAACCTCACAATCTCTCTTCTCTCTTTAACTTTACAAAAATATTTTTTTATAAAAACCGAAATTATAATTATTTTTTGGGAAAATATCAAATAAGGATCCAAAGTGAGCCTAATTTCTCAAATAAAGACCCAAAGTGACCGTTATTCCAAATAAGGATCTGAAGTGGCTAACAAGTCTCAAATAAGGACTTGAATCCGCCGGCTGGCCAAAATGTTCACCAACCAGCGAGCGTGTGACATTTCCGGTGGCCGGAATATGGACAATTTTGTCCCAAAAAGTATAGATAGAATTAACAAACCCTAAAAATAAAACCCCCAAACTCTTCACGCTCTTCTTCTTCCACTCTTCATCTTTTACATTTTTTGTCCTCTCTCGTTTGGAGAACCCAAATTCTCTGTTGATGGAGCAAGATCCCAGTCTCCCTGAGTTCCAAAGGTACGTGCCCTCCCTCCCTCCCTCCCTCCCTCCCTCAATTTGAACGAAACTCGACCCCGGTTGAACGGAAGTGTGAATCAAAGTGTATGGCGAACCTAGGAAATGATAATGAAGAATCGAGGCTCTCATGTTACAAACAAGTGTCTCAATAACAAAAAGGTGGCTTTACTCAAGATTTGTTTTCTTCATTGGAAAGAAACGAAGACAAAAAACAAAAGAAGAAGATGTGAAGAAATGAAGGTAGGGGTTTCTTCTTGTGTTTCAATTTGTGTTCCATTAATAGAAAATTTCCATGCTCCAAGCGAGAGAGGACAAAGAACGGAGAAGATGAAGAGTAGAAGAAGAAAAACGTGAGAACATGAAGAGTTTTTCTTTTTAGGTCAAAAGAACGTGAAGAGTTTGGGCGGTGGTTTTTAGGGTTTGTTAATTTTTATCTATATTTTTTTTGGACAAATTGCCCTTATTTCGACCATCGAAATGTCACACTCTCGCCGGCCGGTGAACATTTTGGTCGGTCGGCAAGTTCAGTCCTTATTTGAGACTTGTTAGTCACTTCGGGTCCTTATTTGGGACAACGACCACTTCGAGCTCTTTATTTGAGAAAATAGCCACTTTGAATCTTATTTGAGATTTTCCTTATTTTTTCTTCTTCTTCTTCCTCCTGGTCGCCGGCACGCGATGAGCTCGCCGGATTTGGCGAGGTAGAGGCCTCGCTAATGTCCGGCGAGACTCTAGCTCACCGGTGTCGGCGAGCTGGGCGAGCCACGACGACGGCCACCCGAGAAAAAAAAAAAAGAAAATTAAAAATAATATTTAAAAAATAAAAATAAAAATAATTAAAATTTAATTAAAAATTTTTAAAAATTAAAATTCGATTTTTTAAATTAATTATTTTAAAAATTTTAAAAATTGTCCATTAAATTTGTGTTGTATAAAACTATTTTAGCAATACCATTTTATAAGTTTAGTTAAATGGATTGGGTATGGGTTGGTTAAAAATTTACATTAGGCATAAATAGATCATAAATGAGTTAATGGGTCAATTTGAGTCGGACTATTTATGACCCGACCCAAATCCGATCGGACCCACCCGTTTGACAACACTAATTATTAGTAAGCAAAGTTGTTCATTGACCTTTCAAAGTGCAAAAATGTCAGTATCTACTTTTAGTCGCATCAGTGCGTCGTCCATGGCAGCTAAGAAGGAGGAGGAGGAGGAGATGGAGATAGAAGGGTAGGTTTGAAGATCAGGTGATGATTGACAGTTGCCTCCATTCTCACCTCAACGCAGCTAACTCACCCTCCTCCTCCTCCTTCTCTCCCTCTCGTCACCAGCCAACGCGAGTCCGCAGACGGCAGCCGCCTCCGACATGATCCCTCGTCCCTCCTCCTCTCTTCTCCCTCACCGCGCCGATCATGGTAACTCCCGCATTCTCTCTCTCCTCCGCAAGCCGAGCTGCTGGCGGGTCGATCGCTTGATCTGATCTTTTTGGTTTTTTTATTTTTCTCTCCTTTCAGTCGCTGATGCCGTTGCTGATGCGGTCGCTGCTAAGGCTGGTGGCGTCGCTGGTGGGGCAGCCCGCGAGCACCGTGACGACGTTGCTGTACTACAGCGACCTCCTCCCTCGCCACCTCAACCTGGAGCGCCTGGTCCGGCGCGAGCTCCTTGACCGGGACAACTACCTCTTCCATTTCCTCGTTAATCTCCTCCGCTGCTTCTGGTACTTCCCATTAACCTCGATCCTCCTTTTGTCCTCATCGTCGCTATTGCCGACTTACAGGCTCTTTCTATGCATTTTTCTGTCTTCCCTTTTCCTGGATCATGCTTTATTTTGGTTTGATTTTCGAGTTCATCGCACACGATCGGTAGTGCCGGGAAACAAAAGAATCAGTAACTAGCCGCGAGATGTATTATGTGAACCTTCAACGATCGGGGCGCTAATTCCATTAGAATCCGCACCGAGCACCAGGTCCTAATTCGCTGCACACGAGAGACCATATCGATAAGCAGTTTACCTGTCAATCCTAACTGAGAGTCTCATTATGTTCATACCTTTTGCGGGGTTCACGCGAATTTTGCATGGCTTGACTCGAGAAATCTGGTTCCATTTCGAGTATAAACGTAGTTGCATCGATTGCTGGCGACGTTTCTTTTGTCGGTTCATGTGTTATGCAGAGTCCAGAGGAAAATGACAGTGTTGTTCTTGGTCTTGCATTGCAGAATTCTCCTAGATCCTTCCCCCGGCGGTTTAACCAGCTCGGAGAGTTTATATGATTTGGCTCGGGCGCATCAGCCGATGAATCTTGGTACCGGAGAAGGCGTCGCAAGACGACGGCAAGATGCCATGTTGTAAGCATTAGTCAGTAGTCCAGGACAGAAGCTTATACGATCATCAGGTGACGATATGTATCAGGATTTGTCATATCTTCGTTTCAGTGCTCGCAAGAGCTCGAACATCGACATCTTCGAGTAGAATCCATGGTCCTTTTTTCCATTCTCTTACCTGTTCTTTCGCGTACACATGTACTCTCCTTTCATGGGGCCAAGCGAGCATCGCAACTTCGTACATGGGAATCGATTGTAGCGGGCGAACGTTGCGGTCGGTCGCTCGGAATGTTATGATGCGAGTGTCTGATTTCATAAGATGAAGAATGTCTAAATGCAAAATTTCAGCAAAAGGCGACCAGAATGGGAAGACATAGCATGCTTCCGCAGTGCAAGAGACCTTCGCCAGCATGATGTCGAGCTCTTTCTCGAACATCGCAGCAATAAGTCAACCTAAATTATTTGAATTTCAACTACTCTGAACTTGAGTTTATAAATAGAGGGCGTGATTTAATATTAAATATTAGTACGGAATATTTCTCGAAAATCTTTATAAGGCTACGTTACTGTAGGAGGTGTTCGTGCTTTTGGCAAAAGCTGATTTTATGAATAGAATAGGTTGAGGTGAGGGGAGCTACTGATCCTAGAGTTTAAGACTTTCAAAATGCTCGACGTCCATAAGAATTAAGAAAGACCGTTGTAACGTTAATATTTGTACATAATTCAAGGTATAGATACAATCTTTGTTTAGTAGTATATAGACCCAGTTATGGGCCCAATTGGTTTAGGTTGGTGCACGAATCTAGACAAGCAAATTTCTATAAGGGCCCGTGCAGATCCGTCTATATCGATCCCGACTCGACTGTTTTACCTAATAAATGTATTATTTTCTAAGGTCATGTGCGGGCCTAGACAAGGACTTCTTGGTTTCTTGGCAGACCGGCTCTACTTGCGTAGCCCCATTTATTAATCATTATAAACATCAACCTTCGACTATACTTTGTGGTTTTCACCTATGTTGTGATTTTGTTTTTCTTATGTTTAGCGAACCTTTTCATTTTTCCTTCTTAACATTACCTCGTTATGCTTTTTTTCTTTTGGGCTTGTACATGTACATTGAGAAAATTCTAAATAATAACTTGAAGTGCTCTCATTTTTTCAAATAAGGGCTTGAAGTGGACATGATTTCAAATAAGAGATCGAAATCGCCCTTATTTTCTCAAATAAAAGTCCTGAGTTGATATTATTATAAATAAGGGCTGAAATGATTCTCAAATAATGACTTGGCAGCTAATTTCGTCTTTTTAAAATTTTCCTTTTTTTTTTTTTTTTTCATTTTTCTCTATTTTTATTTTTGAAAAAAAACTAAAACTTAAAAAAAAAAAAAAAAGACGGAACGCACAAGCAAGAGGACTCACCGACGCACTATCACTGGTAGGGCGGTGGCAACAACCAGAGGGGTCACCAATGCTTGGGCAAGAGCTAACAACCCCTGCTAACTAGAGGCAAGGGCCAGTAGGCCCTCACGTCGGCCTGGCAGCCCTCACCCAAGGCCCTTGAGCCTCGCCGCCCAAGTTTGAGAGCATTGAATGAGGAGCAATGACCCTTGCGCAAATCTAGGAGAGGGTTGTTGCCCTCTCATCCCTAGCGGGACCAGTAGGCCTATGAATCTAGTCAACGGGGTCGCCAACCCTCGCTTAGGCACTGACGACCTCATTGGTTGTTGCTGTTGTCGCAATCCCACCAACAATGGGGTTGTATGTTCCCCTTCTTCTTCTTTTTCTTCTTCTTTTTATTCTTTCTTTTTTAAGTTTTAATATAATTAAATTTAAATTTAAATTGTGTTTGGACAAAAATACCTTTTATTGGCTAGAAATTCTGGTCGACTAGCAAGTCAACAAAGTTCTTATTTGAAATAACCATAATCACTTTAGGCATTTCTTTGAGATTATATAGCCATTTTAGGCTTCTATTTGAAAATGAAGTTCATTGCATGCTCTTATTTGAAAAAATAAAGGTATTTCAAGCTCTTATTTGGAATTTTCCCAAGGTTATAAGTTTCAATTAACAGAACATTCGATTATTCTCAAAATTACAGATAACATCTTTAATTTACAAAAAAAAAAAAAGAGTTAAGAAAAAAATTTATAATGATTGCAGTTATGTATTTGGATAAATACTTATTGTCAGTAAGAAGACCGCAAAATACAAACATCAATTTTACTTCCCATTGCCCCCACCCATGAGACTCTGGGTGAGGCATTAAATACATGAATCCTTATCGATTAATTAACCAGGAGCCAAAGAGGCAACAATTCACCCTATGGCTGGTATTTAATAATTCGCCTCTAACCATAGAATGAAATGTGTATAATTTGTATCTTAGGTCTTTCATCTTTTTGTTTCTTTTAGATTCATGAGAATTCGTATTAGCGGGAGCTTCAAATATTCGACCACCAACTTTCTTGTTATCGTCAGCTTGTCGACACATGAAAATACAATTCGTTTTATTTAGACAATAAAAAAGAAAAATCAAGAGTCCAAAATAGCGCCTTTATTTAACGCATATTTTTCATAATTATTCTTTATAGGGATAGCAAAATAACTCTTTCGATAAGCTGAAAAATCAAAACCCATTTTTCCGGCTTAAAACCGCAATAAAACAAAATAAGAAAAAAGTTTTCATAAGTCGAACCAACGCAGACCACCTTCTCCCTTTTCGCTTTCCGAACCGTCGGCCGCCGCGAAGACGACGCCACCGTCGAGCGGCACGCCCGGAGACACCGAGCTCCGGTTCCCGTCTCTGCAGCCGGCGAGGCGAAATACCCAGTAAGCTCGCCGTCTTCATCATGGTGTTTCCATCTTCTTCATCTGCTCTGCTCTGCTCTCTCTGCTCTCTCTGCTCTCTCTCTAATTTCGTTTTTATCGCAACGCCTCGCCTGGCCGGTGGCTTGGCTTTGTTCGACCGGAAGTTCTCACCTTGTCGTGAGCAGGAGCAGGAGAGAGCTCTCCGAATCAATGCTTTGCAAAATCTGGGTACTGGGTTGTAGCGGGTTTCTCTGTTGGGCCTGGGAATTTGCGGTTCTAGTGCTTGACAATGCAATGCCTTTTTCTTTTTTTTTCTTTTTAAAATTTGATCATTCCATGGATGCGTAAGCCTTGTTGTTTGGCTCGAGCTGCAAGATAATTATTATCGATACTATGCCTTACAGAGCTTTCGAGCATCTGAATATAAGTTTAAGGTGAAGCTTTAGGAAGGCTGCGTTTTGCGCTCAACGTGTTTGTGATAATGACCATGCCAAATGGAGGAGACCCGCTCCTTCACTGGATCTTTCGACATATTCGTGGACGGTTGTTTTCTCTGCAACGGGGATGACTAGTTTTGTTGATTGTGTTTTTCGAACTGTGTGCATCGCAGTTTGTTCATTGGCTATCTTTGTTTGGTTTTGATCTTCAGCATGTTTTAGAAAGCTGGGTTGGCATTTCATAGTACATGCTAGACTGATATTTTAGTTGTTTTGGCATTCAAAGGCACGATTGACTTGATTGTATTAATGTCTATGTCTGTTTGTGACCTCTTTCTTTTTGTCTTTCTTATTCGCTACATGATAGCATTAGACGTGTTTTCTCTCAAGATGTTGATGGGTGGCTCCCTATAATGTAAACTTTGACACCATTTTCATCAAGGAGATAAATGTGCGATAGACTACTGATAGGTCTTTGGTTTCTGATGATTATGGCTTTTCAAAGGCATTTGCTCATATGGCTTCCCTTCTACAGATGATGGAGAGATGATGAGGCCTTGTCATTATGATTCTTCTATATGGAGGAGAACATTCTTTCCTCCAAGAGTGGTTCTCCATGTTTGTCTTGATTGATATCTATCAAAGGCATGAAGAGGGTCGCCACTAGTGTCTCAGGACATTTGTTTGACACCTGTAGGCATCAGCTTCACTGGGAATATTCAAGTATCTCGTTGTTATTCTTCCCTTGTAGATGTTTGAGCTTAAGATATTTCTCCTCAGGATCAGCCACTGCCAGACCTTTTCCTGATTATTCCCCAAAAAAGCCTACCATCAAAGACTCCGAGCTCGTTTATCATATTTCCACCACAATAAAATTACGCCGCACTGAGCCCCTTCACCGTATACTTAAGCCTTATGAATCTAAGTTTAGGCCTGACCATCTTATTTGGGTTCTCATGAACATTAAGAATGACTACAAGCTGGTTTTGGACTTCTTTGATTGGGCTTGCCTTCGGAGAGACCCAGCGCTCCAAGCTCGTTGCATAGTTGTTCAAGTAGCTGTGGCTTCCGGGGATCTGAAAAAAGCTCATGATCTTATTGGTGATGTTTGTTCAAAGCCCAATTTGGAGACCAGTATATGGTTTATTCGTTTTGTTGAGCAGTTAATATATACGTACAAGGACTGGGGTTCTAATCCCCGCGTGTTCGACATATTCTTCCAAGTTCTTGTTGAAGCTGGTTTTTTTGCCGAAGCAAGAAACTTCTTCCACAAGTTGTTGAATTACGGGGTGGTCATTTCTGTCGATTCTTGTAATTTATACCTCACTCGTCTTTCTCATAATGTGGACAGCCCTCAAATTTTGACGAAGGAATTCAATGAGCTTGGTGATCTTGGTATTACTTGGAATACCGAATCGTTTAATATCTTAGTACATTCACTCTGTCGATTTCAAAAAATAAAAGAAGCTCATAGTTTGCTTTGGCAAATGGAGTTGAGAGGCTTGTCACCGGATGTTGTAAGCTACAGTTCTGTAATTAATGGTTATTGCCATGTTGGCGAACTCCCGATTGTGTTGAAGCTCATAGAGGAAATGCAAATAAGAGGCTTGAAGCCGAACCATTTTACCTACAGCAGTATAATTCTTCTTCTATGTAAGTCCAGAAAAATAGCAGAAGCTGAACTGGTCTGTCAGGATATGATAAACAATGGAATATATCCTGATGGTGTTGTTTATACAACTCTTATAGATGGATTGTGCAAGTTAGGAAATTTTGTTGCTGCTTTTAGTCTGTTTGGTAAAATGCAAAGTCAGGGAGTTGCCCCTGATTCTGTGACATATACTGCCCTTATTTCTGGGTTTTGCCAAAGTGGAAAATTGATGGAAGCAAATAAACTGTTTGATGAGATGATTGATTGTGGCTTTAAACCAGATGAAGTTACCTACACCGCACTTATTGATGGTTATGGCAAGGCTGGTGAACTGGCAAAGGCATTTTCTCTTCACAACCAGATGGTAAAGATAGGGCTTACCCCAAACATAGTTACATATACTGCCCTGGCTGACGGCCTTTGTAAACATGGAGACATGGATTCAGCAAACGAGCTTCTTCATGAGGTGCAGAGGAAAGGTCTTCAATTGAATCTTTGCACTTATAATGCTATTCTTAATGGTCACTGTAAAGCAGGAAATATTGATCTAGCTGTGAGACTCATGGAAGATATGGAGTGTGCTGGGATTCATCCTGATACCATTACTTACACAACTTTAATGGATACCTATTGTAAACTCGGGGAGATGGCGAAAGCTCATGAGCTCCTTCGGAAAATGTTAGCTAAGGGTCTTCAACCTACTATTGTTACGTTCAGTGTGCTGATGAATGGATTCTGTAATTCAGGAATGCTTGTAGATGGGGAACAGCTACTAAAATGGATGCTGGAAAAGGGTCTTAATCCAAATGCTGCCATTTACAATTCTCTGATGAAACAGTATTGCATTAGAAATAATATACGTGGCACAACTGAGATCTATAGGGACATGTGCGCGAGAGGAGTCGTGCCTGATAGTAACACCTATAACATATTGGTACGGGGTCATTCCAAAGCGAGGAATATGAAGGAAGCATGGTTTTTGCATCGAGAAATGATTGGGAAGGGATATATACCGACTGCTTCTTCATACAATGCACTTATTAAGGGACTTTTAAAAAAGAAGAAATTTTCTGAGGCCAGGCAACTATTTGAAGAGATGAGAACTCAGGGACTGGTTGTAGACAGAGAGATCTACAATGCCTTTGTGGACATGATGTATGATGAGGGAAAAGTGGGAAATATGCTTAGCCTTTGTGATGAGGTGATAGAGAAATCTCTTTTGGATGTGGAAAAGAGTGGGCGCTAATAATGTTGATTACATGCTGCTCCCTTGACATTCAGCAAATTCCAATTTTATTCGATTGAGTTGCAGGGTTGATTCCAACCTAAGCAGGTAAAATCCTTCTCGGTCATTGTTGTGCAACCAAAGGGAACTTGGGATGCGATTCTTAAGAGATTTAAATGATAGGAGATGCATATAGGTTTTCTCCTTAATCTATTTTCAGTTGTGATGATTGAACGTTTTTGTCTTTGCTATTTCTGTGAAACTCTAAAGTTTTGGAGAGAAGTCGATCCAGAGGGGCTATAAAAAGCTTGCACTTGAATCCCTGATGTCTCAGCAATTCAGCGAGTATGATTTGCAGATCAAAAAAGGTGAGCTATTTGTCTTCATAGTTATATGGCAGGGCAACTAGAAAGATTGTCCCATTATTTCGCCTAGTAAAACACAGGGGTGTTGCTTGTATCGATCTTATATGTTGGTTGGCTCCTAGTTAGGCAAATCAAGAACATTTTATAGGAAACTACTCTGTTAAACTTGTTCAATTCTCAGACATTGTGGTCTTGATATTATCTGCGTAGAGCCACATATCAGAGTACTTGGTCTAATATTGTTCGGGCAGCCTGGGATTTCCTGAAGTATAGTTTTGGGTGACGTTGATGTATGTAAATTCTTTTTTCCCCCACAACAATTATAGACATGCCAGAGTCTCCTTTAAATGCTAGTAACTCTTTTTGTTTGTCCATCTTCTCAGAAGCATTTAAGGTTCTTGCACAAGTTTCTCTGGTGTATAGATACCGTAAAGTAACTTCAGCTACTTATTGCTTCATTGTGTGTTTTTCATTTCCCCCCTTGATTATTTAGATGATGCCCCATCTTGGGGATCTATTGCAATGTCGATCTCCTTTTTCTATTATAAGAGTTATACAAGTACACTTTCATTGCATGACATGATACTTCTCTATGGGCTATAGTTGGACAAATTTATTCCCCTGATCTGCTGTGGAGACCTTCTCTCGCGCTCACTATCGCTTGGGGCAGCTTCCAATCTCCCGTCTCTAACTCTTGAGGCAGCTTTGAATACCCAGATTAAATCACTGGGCATCCGCCTCAAGTGCAAGCTGCCATCTCCCGTAGACTCACTAGCAATAATGCTTACTGTCACAAACTCAAATGCTTTAATAGGCTTGGCGGCCGAGGAGAGAATTATGGGTACTGGCCTGAAAGCTTCGGCCGTTGAATAGTGGTATTTTGTCCCCAGACACAGGTTTTGCTGTTGCAACTCGTACTGATAATTCTGTATGAATAATCTTACTGATTGCTTTCTCTTTTCTCGTGACTCATCTAGATCTTACAGAGGGGGCTGCTCGCCAACTCTTCCTGGTTTCAAACTATGACATTGTCGCAGCAGGAGGGTCGATCAGCTAGCTCACCAACCATGACGAGAGCATAAAATCACATAATCGACTCGATCCTCACCAAGAAGTTTGTGGGTTAGAAGTGGTCGTCCTTCAGGCCAACACTCTAGTCAGGGAATGATGATCTCTTTCATTCTTGAATATGGAGCGATGGCCCATTCCAAGTCATTTGCTCAGTTGATGCACAGCCCTGAAAAAGTGCCATCGCTCGGTCCCCATTGTTCTTTGTTGCTTTCTAAACTTTGTTTATGCTCGAAAACTGTGAATTATGTAAGAGGATCGTTGCCGATGATGTGTTATACCGCTCGATTAAATAAAGTATACTTCGAATTCCATTGCTTCTCGAATGCTTTCTTTGCTTAACGTTCGTTGTTGATATGTTGTTCCATAGTGATCTTCGAGGGTAAAAGGGATTCCTGGCTGTTTTAGGTGGCCCAAAATATCTTGATCGTGACGAGATGAGTTATGTTGCTTATATTTTGTGTTGTATTAGGGCGCGTTTGGTAACGATTACGTTAGGAGAACAAATTCGATCATAAATGATTATTTTTATTGTTTTAGGAACGATTCTCGAGTAAAAGAACGTGTTTGGTAGCTCATTACAAAATTTTGATTACGGAATAGAATTGTGTTTGATGCAGTGTTTATTGATTATGTTCCAAATCAATTTATTTTAATTTTAAATAATTTTTATAATTTTTCCTTTTTTTCTTTTATTTTTTTTTTTTTTTATTTTTTTTTCTTTTTTTCTCCTATTCTAATTCTTCTTCAGGCCGGTCGCCAGTCCTTGGCGAGTCGGCCCTCGTTGGCTCAGCCTCGTCGGACCTCGCCCTAGCTTGGCGAGCCTCGGCGTGCGGCGATCGCGTGTGGCGGCGGTTGGCGATGGGGTGGACGGTGGCGGTGGCGGTGGCCGGTGGGCGGCGGACGGCGGTGGACGGCGGACGATGGTGGCCGGCGGCAAGCGGCGGCGGGTGGCGGTCACGGGATGGCGGTCAATGAAAAAGAAGAAAAGAGAAGGAGAAGAGTTTTAATTCTCAATTTCATTCCCGAAACAAGAATTAACTTTTTTTTTCTTATTCTCGTCTCAAAACTCCGATTAAGGGAACAAATTTGTTCCTAAACAAAAATTTTACTAAACTCGATTATTGTCGGCGATTAAGGAACAAAAATCGAATCTGCGACTTATTGGGATGGTTAATAAACAAGCTCTTAAAGAACGAAAAGATGTTTTCATTTATCAAAAATTTAAAAATTAGAAAAAATTTATCGGGCTTGTTTCCCCTTAAGTAGAAGCGAAATCCAAACTGTGCAAACATTAGAATTTGCATGCGGCCCGGCCTAGCAAAGTGGTAGAGCCCGCCCGCCCGCCCGGCCCGAGTTCTGAAGAACAGACGGAGAGACAACGAAGACGGTGGTGCTTCGATTCGACGACCTTCGTCGTCTTCGTCTCGCCGGCCATACGTTGGATTCCTCGTCGCCGTTGGCTTGGCCAGTATCTCATGGAGCACGGGACTGATCCTCCGGCTTCGAGCGCTGCTGAAGAAGAGGAGGAGGACGAAGTGATGAGCGAAGTGCACATAGGTTGCCCTCCTTACTCCTCCGGGCCCCACCTCTCCAACTTCACCATCTCCGTTCCGCCTGGTAATGTTCCTGATTCCACACCACCCTCCTTTTTCCGTTCCCAGCAAACTGCTTGGTGGCGGAATCGCGTTGTGGGTTTTGAGCGGAGTCGATGGATTTTGCAGAGCGCCGAGGAATCGTGCTCGACCAGGATGGTGATCTCGTTTTAACAAGGCGAGACCGTGAGTGCTTTTGTCATCTGCTTCTACACCGGTTCCTAAACTGTTCATGCATTTCGGTTTGCTTTGAATTCGCCGGCAATCCTGACTAGTCAGTCAGTCGTGATAATTCGTTCGATTGAGAGTTTTGAAATCGATTCTGGTCCCGGGTTGCCCATTGCTTGACCACGCAATGTCCACATGGTTAGCTTTGGCATCCTCTTTTTCCTACGAAATAGTGATGATGACTGGACATTTTCCAACGTGCAGAACCATCTTCGCATTGTTTTAGTGTGATCATACAGCATAACATCACGTCTACTATCCCGAATGTCGGGTTGCAGGTAGTAGTTACATTCATGATCTTCTCTTTTGGTATGCTGTGAACTGCTTGACATTAGAAGACCTTCTTCAATTTGTTCAGGTTTGGAAAGCTGAACTAGCATTATCTGATTTTGTGTTGCATACCATGTCCACTTCTTCTGAGTTTGACAGAGTCGTCGCGTTGGAGCTTGGTGCTGGAACGGGTATGTTGGTTTCTGCTGCTTGCTTGAACATGTCGGGTGATACTGTTCCAAGAAACTAAACTTGCTTCACAGATTGCTTAGTTTTCTCAAGCGGTGAAGTACCACGAGGGAGTGTCCAAGTAATTTAGAGAATATGAGGAGATTTACTGTCATGGGTGTCTTCTTCTTGCGAGCATAGTATTGTAGGTGTAATACAAATTGCCACATTCTGAATGGTCAGGATTACCTTTACCTATCACTGTCATTACATATCCATACATCCACTATTTAAACAAAGAGGAGGGGTAGATAATCAATTCAATGTAGCATTCCGGTCTTTTCGAAACATTGCCAACTTCAGTCCTTTGAAAGTGCTTCGGTTCAATTCCCAGGTGAACAGTCTAGAGGTTTAAGGATTACTGATAGAACTTGTCTTACAGAGAATCTTATCCATTTTCCGTGGGCGTTCACAGCTAGTACTGCTTTAATTCTTCATTGACTTCATTTCATCTGCTAAAGTTTCTTGGCATTACACTTTTATGACGGTCTTCATGTCAAATTTTGTGTCAGGGTTGGTTGGCATATTGCTCTCCCGTGTAGCTAAGACGGTATTTCTCACAGGTTGGAATACTGGACTCAAATCTGACCATAATAGTTTCTTTCAGCACATACAACACTCCCCATGTCATACATTAATATCATTAGGCAATCTAGCTTATTCACAACTCATTCTCTCTTTTTACTCTAAGAATAGTCTCATTGAGTGTTGCCAGATCATGGAGATGAAATCCTTAACAATTGTGTGAAGAATGCCGAGCTCAATGATGGGGTTCTGAACTATAAGGCTAAAGTTCATGTACGTGAACTGAATTGGATGAATAATTGGCCTCCTAATCTATGTACAGAAGTTTCTGAGTCACAAGCGAGGTAAATGTTATCTTTAGTTGATAACTAAAAGCTTTTGGTAATTGACACCAGCATATACAGACGTGCATGGACTTGTTTGTACTTTTAATTGATGCCCTGCAACGATTGTAGATTTAACTAACTGGTTGGGTAATGCGGTAACCTTTTAGGTACTCTTGGACATCCTCAGAAGTGGAAGAAGCTGAAAGCTCTTCTTTACTTTTAGCTGCTGATGTCATCTACAGTGATGATCTAACCGATGCATTATTCTGTACCTTACAAAGACTAATGTCACGAGGATCAGAAAAGGTATTTAGCATATATATGGCTTGACTTGATGACGATATATGATATTGTTGTGGAAGTGGTAATCTCTTTTCTCCTCAATCTGTTGGTAGGCAGAGTTTGATGTGGAACTTCTCTCACAGTCTTAAGTCAACTCAAATGGTTATTAAATTTTTCTCTTGCAATATACATTAGGAAATGTAAGATGCTACTTCCTCCTTTTCAGGTACTATACTTGGCCTTGGAAAAGCGTTATAACTTCAGTCTCGATGATCTAAATGTAGTTGCGAATGGTTACTCCCACTTCTTAAGTTATGTGAGGATAGAAGAAGGTAAGCATCTCATACGTGTGGATGGAGTAACTGGAAACTGTTTGCAGCATTGTTGCTTTCCCCTGACTTTTGCATCATTCGACATTCCTCTTGTTGAGAAATGGAAGCTGTTTCCTGTTTTGCTAGATGTTGCGGGATGCGGGGTCAATGACTTCGAGTCATTGCCTGGTTTTGTCGGCAAATGCGTTGATCTCACTCAAGTTCCCCAGTACGTTCTGCACTATGACCGAGGAAACGACGTCGAGATATGGAAGATCAGGTACAACAGAGGAGGAAACCATCAAGCCTGAACCTTCAATCGAGCCAGAGACGCCATTGCTATTCAATGCCGATCTCTCCAGTTTCGCCATAGAGACAAGTCCAGAGAGCTTCAGTTATCCCGACTTCACAATGTCGGGTCCGCCTTCTTTTTCTCTGATTCACTCCAAATTTCCGGCAGCAGCCATCCTCAGCTTTCCGAGCCGCACCTACAGCAGGGGATCGTGCCGGGAGAAAGGCCCATCACGGGCATCCCCCCTTGAACATGGAGCAACAATTTGTGGAGAATCTAGGGGTCACCTCCATCAGCCAAGTTCCAAGGAGAGGAAAAGTAAATAAGAAATTCATGACATTTTGCGCTGGGGAAGATGTGAAGCTTTGGCCACGTTTTAATTGATTGAAGAAAGCTCTGTGGGAGCGAGCTCTCTTTCCCATCATCAAGAATAGGAGTGTGAACTTCCAATTCGGCGCTAATCAACGCTTATGATGGATGCAATGCATGTCAACCGTTGGATTAATCCAAAGGAGAGAGCATCGGTGCTTTCTGTTTCGAACGCTAGTTTTTACCTTTTCCTTTTTCACGTGAGAGAGAGAGAGAGAGAGAGAGAGACCACCTCGTTGAAGGAAGAACTTTCTGGAACAACCACGACCACGACCGCGACCCTCGACCCCAGGACATCGAACGGTCTCTTTCCTTAATGAATGACGACAAATTGGCAGCACTTTTGTGGGGCCCTCTGCTTTTGTTAGATTAAAATTGTTCCTATCTACCTTCCTTTTTTTGAGGGCGTCACGTTCCGCGTTCCAATTGAATTTTGCTGCAGGGGTGCTAAATCGACGGTCCAAAGGTTAAAAGAATCAATGAAAAGTATTAAAAAGAAGTTAAAAGAAAAAAGTGGGACGGGAGAATTCAGTGGTTGTAGACCATGATGATCCGGCCGGGTCGTCAGTAACCACCTCCATCGGGGTCGCCTATCCGTGGCGGCCTCTATGGTGGTGGGTTGCCAGTTTATCACAATGGTCACTCGACACCATTATAAACTAAAAATAGAACAGAATCAGATCTGGATCTAATCTAACAAGGCATCCATCGCTATTAAGGACAATTACAGGCGGCATTCTACAACAGCAATCACGTCCTAGTTTGTACCTTTGATGGTGGTTGTGCAAGGGCACAACTATTACACAACTATTACACAGTGGTTGGGGCGGTGCCAATAGTTTGTTGGCCTTACAAGAAGAGCATTCAAGGTGTAGTTGCCTGTACTTTTTTTTGCCCCTTTCCATCAAAGAGAAAGAGTTAAAAAAAAATCGAAAAAATAAAATAAAATTTAGGCCGCCTTTTTTTTCATAAAAACATCCTTATTGCCACAAATTTTTTTCAGTCTCAAATTTATGTTTGCATAATCCGGTAAAGGTTACCATTGTCAAAAAAAAAAAAAGGTGGGAATGATCTCAGATCTTGGATTAAAAGTAGAGAAAGAGTTCCAAAAAAAAAAAATCTAGTCCGCCTTTTTTTTCATAAAAACATCCTTATTGCCACAAATTTTTTTCAGTGTCAAATTTATGTTTGCATAATCCGCCATCATAAGGTAAAAGGCTACCATCTCCAAAAAAAAGGAAAAAGGGTGTGGAATGATCTCAGATCTTGGATTAAAAAGTAGAGAGATCAGCATTGTCTTTTTAACCAAAAGAAAAAGAAAAAGAAAAGATGAGAATTAATATAGCAAATGAAATAAATAAATAAATAAGAAAAATGACATAATAAGAAACTAAGGGCGAGCCAGGTCGTGCGCCACGGGGAGAAATTCCGCACAAACCCTCCCTCCCGGCTCACAAAAAGGCCCCCCTCACCTCCCTCGTTCTGGGAGAATCCAGACTCTCCTCTCCCCACCTCCCACCGCTGCCTCTCCGCCTCCGCCGCCGTCTTCAGGTGAGATTCCTGGCGAATGCCGCCCTCCTCCTGTTCCGGCCCGGCGGTGCTGCCGCTTCCGGAGCCCGAGCCCGAACCGCGCTCGCCCGCCCTCGCCTCTTAGCCTTTTCTCGGCAGATCTGTAGTCATTCGTACCCCCGCGCGCATTCGCCCGATTGTGTCTGATATCGCTCGGTCCGGCCTTCGGATTCTCTCGCTTCTTTTGATTCTGCTGGCTTCGAATCGGAGTGTCGCG